>JAFEMH010004353.1:0-213734 GCA_022495995.1 Adenophora triphylla var. japonica
ACTATTAATGGCTTCATGGAAGGTGATTAGATCATCTCCCACTAAACTTAAGGTGTCCTTATTCTCCGCAAGATACATATCATAAATCTCCGGAATATTACTTCTTCTTTCTCTAGTAGATCTCCTCAAGAGCACCGGTTCATCCTCATTTGAGGTTGTTGAATTTCCTCATGTCCAACATTTCCATGTTGTCCAGTTATTTACGGGAGTCTCTATATTAATTTGAATTGTATGTTCTTTGTTGAATTTCGTGTACAATTACTTGATTTCCAACAGGGAACTAAAGTTTGAGGAACATAGAGTGGTTCCTCTAACTCTTCAAATTCAAAAACATTACTATTTCTCCCACTAGAATTCAACATCCTCAAGGAACCTAACATTGCCGGTCTCGAAAAATGTTCTAGTTTTCGGGTCATAAATTTATATCCCTTAGATCTCTCGGCATACCCTATAAAATAGCTACTAACGGTATTAAGGTCCGGCTTTGCTCTCATTAGGCCTATAAGGTCTAGCTTTTGCTGGACACCCCCATACATGAAGATGATTTAAGGACGGTTTCTTATTCGTCCATAACTCATAAGGGGTTTTGTCGGTAGCTTTTGAAGGTGCTCTATTGAGAATATAAGCTGCGGTTTTTAATGCTTCGCCCATAATGAGTGAGGTAAAGAAGTACAAGAAAACATACTTCTTACCATATCCTTAAGGATTCTATTATGTCTCTCCACTATACTATGCTAGGTTTGCCCGGCATGGCGTAGTGAGGGACAATCCTACACTCTTCAAAATAGCGATTATAAAGGACCCGGACGTTATTCACCTAATACGTTATACCGTCCGTAGTTTTCACTACCATGATCGGTTTTAACGTTCTTAATAGTCTTTCTTATGCCTTAAAAGACTTGAAAACGTCCAATGATTGAAACTTTACATGAAGAATATAATGTATCCATAACGAGAGTAATCAACCATGAACGTAATGAAATATTGTTGACCATTCCATGAAGGATTAATGAATGGTCTACAAATGTCCATATGAATTAGTTCCAAGACGTTTGAAACTCTCAAAATTCTATTTCCTTTAATGTTTGTAAATTTATTCTTTAAAGCACTTAATGCAAAAGTTTTATCCGGAGTATCAAGTTGTTTTAGGATTCTCTCCGACATAAGCTTTATCAATTCTCCCTTTGAAGATATGACCCAAACGCCTATGCCATAGAATACAATAATTTTCACTTGATAACTTTTGCTTAGTGCCTTTAGTTTTGGTTTCATTATTATGGGACTCATTCATTTTCTTGACTGTGTCAAGTAAATTAAGATTATCGATATATGACAAAGTACTAGTACCGACAAATTTGGAATTTAAAATAAAGATCACATTTATTATTCCCAAAAGAACAAGAGTAACCTTCCTTGTCCAAAATTGTGATAGATATTAAATTCCATCAAAAGATGGTACAATGAATGTATTATTTAATACAAAATAATAGCCAGTACTTATCATTAATCTAAAAGTCCATATGCCTATAACTTCAACCGGATTTCCAGCTTCCATATAGATGTATTTCTCATCTTCACTGGGGATTCGGTAATTCAGGCAACCCTGCATACATGAACTAATGTGATTTGTTGCACCAAATACAACCACTATGTATAGTAAGGAATTGAAACCAAATTTGCCTTAATACAAACAAGACCAATTGACATACCATTCTGAATTCGCCATTCGCGATACTTATGGTAGTCATTCTTCATGCGAGTAAGGTCCTTGCAAAAGAAGCATTTTTTGACTTTATGATCTTTAAATGATCCCTTATGCTTCTTACTTGCAACCGCAATTTCCTTCCCTCTTCTCTTTATCCCACGAGAAGAAGTAAATGCTGAGTGAGTACTTTCTAATTTATGATATTTCAACCTATCTTCCTCTAATGTCATATGTGAAAGTAATCCATTAATATTCCACTTGTACTTTCGACATTTATAGGTCACTTCAAAAGGACCAAATTGAGGAGGAAGATAGATCAAAACTAAGTGCACGAGCAAATCTTCCGAAATCTCTAACTTAAGTGCTTTTAGTTTGATCGAAAGATGAAATAATTCGATAATGTACTCCCGAAGATTTTCGTCACCCTTGTACCGAATGGAAACAAGTTTCCACAAGAATTCAAGAAAAAACTCAGCATTTTCAATTTCAGAGACATTGTCCAAAAATGTCTCTGAAACTGCATTTTCCATGATCATTAGACTCACGCGGTTGGACCGTTCCCATTGCTCAACATTTTTCCGTTCTATAACGGTATTTCCTTTAGTGAGAGCAGCGGGACATGATTCCCCAAATGCGTGATCGATGTCCATATTGCCTAAGATCATCGTTATATTATTTTTCCAAGTTTTAAGTTTAGTCCCAGTAAGCAAAGGTACATCATTTATAGCGTAGTTACGGATGAAGCATTAATCAAATCGAAGAAGAAGAACAAGAATGAAACAAAACATATATAAGAAACTACACAATGATTAATTATATCAAATGAATTCCATCAAAATAAAAGATAATCAATATGACATCAAGACTAATCTTTGGATTGCGAATTGACTCACAATTTGATTTATCTTAGGGTAAACAAATAGCTTAAACAATACACTTTAAATACTTGCCTTCCTTTGGGCCGGATCAAGTACAAAAAGTGTCCTAAAGTTTAAGGTACTTGTTCCCCAGCAATAAAGAATATAAACAATTCACTTTAAACACCCGCCTTCCTTTGGGATGGTTCACAGCATTTAAAATGACCAAAAGTTTAGTTCAATTATTACCCCATGAATGTAAATACTTAGTCAACAACAAGGTCTCCTTTGGGAAACAAGCATGTTATCACATATCAATATTTACATTCATCTTTTAACTAGTTTGAATTTAATCAACAAGGTCTCCTTTGGGAAACAAACATGTTAATTTTATCCAAAATGTTAAGGATATAATTAATCAGAAACAAAAGGGCCTTAAGGTAATTAATGAAATTTATTAATAAAAGATAGTAATCCTTTTGTTCTGCCCGTCCATTCCTAAAGTTTGATAACTCTAAGAACCACCGAAGCGCGACCGATGTCCGGATACTATAATTTATTAACAAATTTTCACAAATTCGGGCAAAATAACCCCAAAATCTCTCTTCCCACGAGCACGACTCGTGCCCACGAGCACGAATGGGGCACGAGTGGAAATGAAGTGCTTGATTTTAATCGTAACGACTTGGAAGCTTAGAAACGAGTCGTGGGCACGAATGACCAAAGGGCACGACTCGTGCCAAAAGGCACGACTCGTGCTCAATGCCCGAAACATGAAAAGTCACCATTTAAACGACAGAATCAAAGGGCACGACTCGTGCCCAATAGCACGACTCGTGCCCACCGTCCCAATTGGTGAAAAGTCATCATTTTATGAACGAGGTTTGAATCAATTAGAGAGGCATACCATACCGCCGGCCTACGCCCCCCCGCACCCCCTTTCATGCTCGATATCGCTACATGACGGCTAGGCCCGCGCCCTCGGGGCGCCGGGCCCTTTGCCAGAACAACGAGCCATAACACCCAATTAGACTATCAATTCTTAACTTAATGGTGAATCAATATTCAACCAAAGCAAGTAGATCCGCATACTCACATCACATTTTTAAATGCGTGGCTATGCATTTGAACAAAATCACAACGCATCCAATGATGGTGGCTATGTTCAAAATGGGATAATCTTACATTAAGAATTGAAAGCCTTTTGAGTAAATTTATAATTTAGAAGTAACATAATACTCTAGAATCTTAATTAGAGTATGAAAATAATTCAAGAACACATGATGAACATGGAATCTTTTCAAGAAATAAAAGCATAAGGCTTTACAAGAAACTCAAGCTCAATCTAGTATATGAGCAGGCTCTGATACCAATTGTTGGAACATAAACGATCCATTAACCATAAACCGACTCACAACTAGATTAAGAAGAGAAGGAGATGAAGAAGAAGAAGAAGACGGAAGCGTGTACCTTGTGATTCCATGATTGTTCTTAGTTTTGTTCTTGAGTAGAAGAAGGAAGTAGGGAAATAGTACTTCGAAGTAGGGAAGAGTAGATCTTCTAAATGATAGTGCCCACACTTGATCTTCTTAGTGAATAAAGAGAAGATTTGTGACTGAATTTAGTGAATGAATAAGTGTCTCTAAATGGCTGATGGATAGCCTTTATATAAATAGAGAAGGGGCACTTCATTTAGGGACTACACCCTTTCGTAAAGAAGGCGGTGAGAAGTTACCATTATGCCCATCATTTAATGGTACTTACACCTAATGGAATTCTACATATTTGATCTATACTTTAACATTATTAAATGATTATAACATATGGAATTAAATAACACATATTATTAATCCATGTTCTAACATCAAAACCTTCTGGAAATCTCAAATATGAGATCTGGATTCCCAGAAGCTGATGAACTGGCCTCTAAAAGAAAATTTGAAAAAAGGAGTTTTACTGACCCAAAAAATAAAGTAAAAATATGACTGGAAAGCTCTGGATGTTGGCTACAAAAAGTGTTTTGTAGTCAACACCAAATTCCAAGTTTATCTGTGTCCAAAAATTAAGACAATGGACTGGGGTCTTGGAAAATTGCTACTGGACAGCAACTTCTCAAGAGAGAAAATATGATTTTAAAGGGGGTTTTTGCATCCATGCTTGTCCCCATTTCCCTAGGTTTTGGTTAGTGATCACTTGACATTTTAGTGGTGAATCAACTATACCAAACCATCCTTGGGGTACATTAGGACTAAGCATTTCATTTGCTTGGGAAGGGAAATTTTATCCTTTGAAATCAAGATTTGGTGCTTGAAAATGGTTTTTAGGGTTTTGAAAATGTGTTTTCTTTGCAAGAAAGTAAGAACACTTTGAAAATAATGTAGATCCTTGTAGAAGATCATCCATGGAGATGAACTTCCATGGTGATCTTCTTGGATCTTAAGACAAGAAGATGAATGAACTACATTTTGTAGTTTGAAAATGCATGCATGGATGAGAGATTTAGGGTAAGAAGAGGGAGGTTATACCTATCTTCTTTGTGCTTTGTGTTTGAAGGCTTGAATGCAAGAGTGTTTGGGTTTGATTTGAGTGAGTGAAAGTTGGGAAGATTCAAGAGAAAAAGGTGACAATTCTTATAGAATTCTCACTGTTTTCTCGAGTATTTTCGCCAAATGCTGTGAATTGTGTTCTTGTTTTTTTTTATTTTTGTGACTGGAGGGCTCAATTTATAGCCCTCTGAAAATTACAAACCTATCCGCGCGGATGGGATCGGTCGCGTGCACTGTTCATTAAATGCTGCTTCAGGCTTTGGACACAAGGAATAATCTTTTTTAAAATTCAAATTAAACAGCCAGATTATGTTCCAGCCATTTCTATTTTTGGTTTTTGACCATTTCTTTCACTTTTTTGATTCTTTTCCTTGGTTTATCCTTAAATAACAATTCCCATTTTGCCCTCACTTTGTTAGAAATGTTAGGAATTGTTAGGAATGTTATAACTTTCGTTAATTTTCTAACGAAAATTCTAACAAGCTCAAATTGGAGCACTTACAGGTTGCTTCAGCCTTTAGAGATTCTGGAGTGGAAGTGGGAGCATATCACAATGGATTTTGTCACGGGATTGCCACGTACTAGTAGAAAGCATGATGCAATTTGGGTGATCGTTGATAGATTGATGAAGTCCGCTCATTTCCTACCTATTGACATTAGCTATTCTATGGAGAGGCTTGCGAAGTTGTATATTCACGAGATAGTGAGATTGCACGGGATTCCGGTTAGTATTGTGTCAGACCGTAATCCTAGATTTACTTCCAGATTTTGACAGGCATTACAAAAAGCTTTAGGTTCAGAATTGAGATTTAGCACGGCGTTTCATTCTCAAACTGATGGCCAATCCGAGAGAGCAATTCAAATTCTTGAAGATATGTTGCAAGCTTGTTCAGTTGATTTCTCGGATTCTTGGGATGTTCATTTACCTCTTGTTAAGTTTTCTTATAATTAATAGCTATCAGTCGAGTATTGAGGTGGCCCCTTATGAAGCTTTGTACGGGAGGAAATGTAGATCTCTGATTTGTTGGGATGAAGTTAGGGAAGCCAAGATTTGGGGTATTGATATGGTTCGGGATTCAGTTGATAAAGTGAAGATTATTCGAAACCGATTGAGTACGACCCAGAGTAGAGAAAAAATCTATGCAGATCAGAGGAGGCGAGATCTTGAGTTTCAGAAGGGAGACTTCGTATTTTTGCGGGTTTCGCCAAATGTGGGAATTAAGAGATATGGTAAGAAGGATAAACTAGCTCTGAGGTTCGTTGGACCTTTTTGAGATTGTGGAAAGAGTAGGAAATCTTGCGTATCGTCTTGCTTTGCCTTCATATCTTGGGAAGATGCATAGTGTATTCCATGTGTCCATGCTTCGTAGGTATGTGTACGATCCTTCTCATGTGTTGCCGAGAATACCCGAGGATATTGAACCGGATATGTATCTTACATGGAACAACCGGTTCAAGTGATTGATACTAAGGTTCAAGAGTTGAGAAATAAGAGTATTCCCCTCGTTAGAGTCGTTTGGAGGAATCATGACGTGGAAGAATCTACTTGGGAGCTCCGGGAAGAGATGGAGCGGAAATATCACCGGTTGTTTGATCTTCTAGGTAAGTCAAACTAAAATTCGGGTCGAATTTTCTTTTAGGGGGAGTGATTGTCACGACCCTAAACCTAGCTTCTATTTTGATTCATGCTTAATCGTAATTATGGAGTGCGTTGCATTCATTTATATGTTTTGCATTTTGTTGTGGCTATTATGTGTTAGTTTAACATTTTTATAAATTATATGATATTTTAAATATATTAATAAATTAAATATAATTATTTAATGTCTTATTGAAAATATTAGGAATGGTGTAGTGAAATAATAATATTTGAAATTTAATTAAAAACCTTATAAAACATTGAGGTGCTTTAGAGTAGAAGTTAGAACTTAAGTCATCTAATTGTAGTAACTATTTGGTTGGAGGAGCCTAGGTGTACTTAGTCCATGGTTATCCTTGTTGTTTAAAAAAGAGGTCATTTTCATTTAACAAAATCTTTCCCCAGCCAAGTCCTTTACATTCCAAGAGAAGCCATTCCAAAATCTAGTATTCCATTTTAAAAATCCTCCCTAAATTCTAGAAAAATCCGTTGGTGTCTAAATGTTCGGGAGAAGAAGGGGATCATTTCTATCCGATTGAAGTTTTAAAGTTTAATATTATTTTCAAGTAAGTTATTATATTTTCCTTCAAATTGTATGCTCATTTAGTGTTAAAGTGATGTTATTGTTGTGTAATGGTTGCATGTGATTTTGGATCATTTTTCTTGAGTTTAAAATGGTGGAAATGGCTTTGGTTTGAGTTGAACTGGTAATGGTATAAATGTATTGAAGTATGGTTTCTTGGTGTTGTGTTTAAGTTGGAAAGTTTGTATGTTTTGGCCTTTGCTGAAGTTCAGCCTCCGTTCTGATTTCTACAAAGGGCACGACTCGTGCCCTATGTCACGAGTCGTGCCATGCTTTAAGTCGTGCCCTGCCCTGTTTTGTTGAATCAATTTAAAGCCATGTATGTCCAACTATATAACTTACATTTCAACCAACTGAACACTATGATCTAAGTACAACATATGAGCTATAAAAGGATGTCTTTACATACCAATTGTGATAATTGGAAGATAGTTAAATACTTAGTTTAAGTAGCTTGGAACACTTGATGTCCATGAACCCTAAATTGTGATACATCTTTATATGGATGATATTAGACCTTGAATTGTTATAGTACGTGTGTAGACCTTATGTGTTACACATTTTGGAATTATTTGGCATCTTTTATGGTGTGCTTGCTAGGGTTCCCTACTTTGGAATCCTAAGTTAAATGGAATTGGTTCATGGATTGTTTAGCCTTTGTGCTACTTATGATGGATACTTGTTATCATCTTGCTATCATGTTGATATGCTATATTGGTATGTTTCCCTACTTTGGAATCATACATTGATTGTTTAAAGCAAGTATGTATTACAGTGCTTTGATTTAAAGTCCAGCTGGTACTTGATTGTTGGGCAGTGTTATGGGATTATAATGGCACCCGAGCCGAGTTCGTTATAATCCATACACTGGGTCCCTTTTTCCCTTTCATTGGCTATGGTTTGGGTAGTGGACTAGCTCCCCTTTTTGGGTGTGGTCTAGTTTCACTTTGGGGTATGACTTTGTGTCATTTTCACCCGTATTGTTGACATTGTTAATGGGTTTCGGAATCGCTTCTTCAGTTGCTGATGCTGCTAAGCTTGGGATGAAACCTTGGCTCAGTATCCTTATAAGTGTTACATTATTGCACTTATGTGTTATTGTATATATCCTTCTTTATGTGGATAAGATTGTGATATATATATTATGAGTTGATGTTATATGCTTTCATAATGTGATTGCATATCATATTGCCGCATATATAATAGCTTGCTGAGATTTATCTCACCCCGTCCTTTTATTGCTTTCTTAGATAGGGGCGAGCCAGGGTATAGTCCACGTTGAACACGGAGAGGGCGCCGAGTTGGGATTGTATTTTGGGCAATGTATTTTGTCGTTGGTTGCATTTTAAATATCTTGAATTTTATTATATACTCTCTCCGTTTCAAGTGAGTGTGGACCAAAATTTTGGGCATACAAATTAAGAAAAAGTAAGAGAGATAAATAGTGGAAGAAGGTGTTTGTGAGTATGAAAAATCAAATAGGAGAGAGAATGAGTGGAAGGAATAGTAAGTTGATTGGTACTGTGAGTGTAAAAGTAAAGTAGGAGAGAGAATGAGTGGGTAGAATAGTGAATTTTTTTTGCCATTTTTGACAGTCCACACTCATCTAAAACAGACGAAAAAAGAAATAAGTTTACACTTACTTGAGACGAAGAGGGAATATACAACAAAAGTAAAATTTCCAAAAATTAGCTGAAATTTTGGGGGCCAAGGCGGCCCCTTGCTCGCCTGGTCATTTGTCCCAAGAACTTGTCTGATTTGGCTTTCTATGTTTTTATAATTGAAATTTAACCAAGTTTGTGTATTAAAAACATTGTCCTCATAAAATTATAGTAATTTTATTTATATTATTCTTAATACTAAATTTAAGAATCGTAAGATCAAAATTTAATTAAATAAAAATGATTACTCCCTCCGTCCCGTCCGAAAGGGCACAAATTTCCTTTTTGGGCGTCCCATTTAAAAGGGCACAACCCCAAAAAGGAAAGTTTTTATTATTTTTATATTCTTCCTACCTCACTCATTCTCTCTCCTACTTTACTTTTACACTCACAATATTCTCTCTCCTAACTATTCCTCCCACTCATTCTCTCTTTTATTTAATTTTTCATACTCACAACATTTAACCTTTTTCTCTTTCTTACGTCACTTTTCTTATTCATTTCTTAATTTCCGTGCTAGGAGGCAAAATTGCCCTTTCGGGCGGGACGGAGGGAGTATATATGAAAGGCCCTTTGTTGATATGCAGATGATCAGACAGCTATGGTTTGGCTTAGCTGTCAGATGTTTGTTGAATTGTGCAGCGGAATAAGAGAAGCTTGAAATAATGATAGGACAAAGAACACAAAGAAATAATGCAAGTGTGTGAATGTGATTGCAGAAATGTAATAACACAGAGAATTTAAAGTGGTTCAGAGTTCACTCCTCCTACATCCACCCCCACTGTCAATCTTGACAAGTGAGATCAATTTTATTATAACACTACAAGGAAAACCGGATTTAGAGACGAAAATTTAGAGACGGACGAAATCTGTAGCTAATTTGGCGACAGATTAGAGACAGAACCAAAAATCAGAGACGGATTCGGATTCCGTCTCTAAATTAGAGACGGATTCAGATTCCATCTCTAATTCAGAGAAATATGAATATGAACTGTCCGTCTCTAATTCATTCGACTGAATATAGAGATCTGTCTCTAATTTAGAGACGAAATCTCGAATCCGTCTCTAATTTAGAGACGGATTCGATTCCGTCTCTAAATTTTAGACTGTTAATTTAGAGACGGATTTCGTATTCCGTCTCTAAATTTTAGAGACGGATTTTGTATCCGTCTCTAAAATAGAGAGATATCTTAATCCGTCTCTAAATTAGAGACAGGTTAGTTTTAACCCGTCTTCTAATTTAGAGACATTTTTGAATCCTCTCTAATTTAGTAGTGACAGATTGTCTTCTATTTTTTAAAATATAGAGATTTAGTATATGTCTCTAAATTTGACTTTTCTTCTATATACTTTCATTTGTTTAGTTTTTTTCTATCTTTTTTTCTATAACTTTTTCTAAAAAAAACCACTGATTAACAAAGGCTAAAATATTGTTTTCTAGACAATAAAAATTTTTTAAAAAAATAAAAAATAAATATAGGGTAGTCCGTCCCTCTTTTGACTTTTCTTCTATATACTTTCATTTGTTTAGTTTTTTTCTATCTTTTTTTCTATAACTTTTTCTAAAAAAAACCACTGATTAACAAAGGCTAAAATATTGATTTCTAGTCAATAAAAATTTTTAAAATAAATAAAAAATAAATATAGGGTAGTCCGTCCCTCTTTTGACTTTTCTTCTATATACTTTCATTGGTTTAGTTTTTTTCTATCTTTTTTTCTATAACTTTTTCTAAAAAAAAACACTGATTAACAAAGGCTAAAATATTATTTTCTAGTCAATAAAAAATTAAAAAATAAATAAAAAATAAATATAGGGTAGTCCGTCCCTCTTTTGACTTTTCTTCAATATACTTTCATTTGTTTAGTTTTTTTCTATCTTTTTTTCTATAACTTTTTCTAAAAAAACCACTAATTAACAAAGGCTAAAATATTGTTTTCTAGTCAATAAAAAATTTTAAAAAAATAAAAAATAAATATCGGGTAGTCCGTCCCTCTTTTGACTTTTCTTCTATATACTTTCATTTGTTTAGTTTTTTTCTATCTTTTTTTCTATAACTTTTTCTAAAAACACAACTGATTAACAAAGGCTAAAATATTGTTTTCTAGACAATAAAATTTTTTTAAAAAAATAAAAAATAAATATTGGATAGTCCGTCCCTCTTTTGACTTTTCTTCTATATACTTTCATTTGTTTAGTTTTTTTTTATCTTTTTTTCTATAACTTTTTCTAAAAAAAAACCACTGATTAACAAAGGCTAAAATATTGTTTTCTAGTAAATAAAAAATTTTTAAAAAAATAAAAAATAAATATAGGGTAGCCCGTCCCTCTTTTGACTTTTCTTCTATATACTTTCATTTGTTTAGTTTTTTTCTATCTTTTTTTCTATAACTTTTTCTAAAAAAACCACTGATTAACAAAGGCTAAAATATTGTTTTCTAGTCAATAAATTTTTTTTTAAAATAAATAAAAAATAAATATAGGGTAGTCCGTCCCTCTTTTGACTTTTCTTCTATATACTTTCATTTGTTTAGTTTTTTTCTATCTTTTTTTCTATAACTTTTTCTAAAAAAAACCACTGATTAACAAAGGCTAAAATATTGTTTTCTAGACAATAAAAAATTTAAAAATAAATAAAAAATAAATATAGGGTAGTCCGTCCCTCTTTTGACTTTTCTTCTATATACTTTCATTTGTTTAGTTTTTTTCTATCTTTTTTTCTATAACTTTTTCTAAAAAAAAACCACTGATTAACAAAGGCTAAAATATTGTTTTCTAGTCAATAAAAAATTTTAAAAAAAATAAAAAATAAATATAGGGTAGTCCGTCCCTTTTTTGACTTTTCTTCTATATACTTTCATTTGTTTAGTTTTTTTCTATCTTTTTTTCTATAACTTTTTCTAAAAAAACCACTGATTAACAAAGGCTAAAATATTGTTTTCTAGACAATAAAAAATTTAAAAAAAAAATAAAAAATAAATATAGGGTAGTCCGTCCCTCTTTTGACTTTTCTTCTATATACTTTCATTTGTTTAGTTTTTTTCTATCTTTTTTTTCTATAACTTTTTCTAGAAAAAACCACTAATTCACAAAGGCTAATATATTGTTTTCTAGTCAATAAAAAAATTTTTTAAAAATAAAATATAAATATAAGGCAATTCGTCCCTCTTTTGACTTTTCTTCTATATACTTTCATTTGTTTAGTTTTTTTCTATCTTTTTTTCTATAACTTTTTCTAAAAAAAAACCACTGATTAACAAAGGCTAAAATATTGTTTTCTAGACAATAAAAAAATTTTTAAAAAATAAAAAATAAATATAGGGTAGTCCGTCCCTCTTTTGACTTTTCATCTATATACTTTCATTTGTTTAGTTTTTTTCTATATTTTTTTCTATAACTTTTTCTAAAAAAAACCACTGATTAACAAAGGCTAAAATATTGTTTTCTAGTCAATAAAAAATTTTTTAAAAAATAAAAAATAAATATAGGGTAGTCCGTCCCTCTTTTGACTTTTCTTCTATATACTTTCATTTGTTTAGTTTTTTTCTATCTTTTTTTCTATAACTTTTTCTAAAAAAAACCACTGATTAACAAAGGCTAAAATATTGTTTTCTAGACAATAAAAAATTTTTTAAAAAATAAAAATAAATATAGGGTAGTCCGTCCCTCTTTTGACTTTTCTTCTATATACTTTCATTTGTATAGGGGTTAGGGTATAGGGTTTAGGGTTTAGGGGTTAGGGTTTAGGATATAGGGTATAGGGTTTAGGGTATAGGGTATAGGGTTTAAGGTTTAGGGTTTAGGGTATAGGTTTAGGGGTTAGGGTTTAGGGTACAGGGTTTAGGGTTTAAGGTTTAGGGTATAGGGTTTAAGGGTTAGGGTTTAGGGTTTAGGGGTTAGGGGTTAAGTCAGTGGTTTAGTGGTTTAGGGTTTAGGGTATAGGGTTTAGTGGTTTAGGGCATAGTGGTTTAGGGTATAGGGTTTAAGGGTTGTGGGTTTAGGGGTTAGGGGTTAGGGTTTAGGGTTTAGGGTTTAGGGTATAGGGTATAGGGTTTAAGGGTTAGGGTTTAGGGTTTAGGGGTTAGGGTTTAGGGTTTAGGGTTTAGGGTATAGGGTATAGGGTTTAAGGGTTAGGGTTTAGGGTTTAGGGGTTAGGGGTTAGGGTTTAGGGTTTAGGGTATAGGGTTTAGGGGTTAGGGTTTAGGGGTTGGGGTTTAGGGTATAGGGTTTAGGGGTTAGGGTTCAAGGTATAGGATTTGGGGTTTAAACCCTAAATCCTATTCCCTATACCCTAAACTCTAAACCTTAAACCCTAACCCTAACCCTAACCCCTAAACCCTATACCCTAAACCCTAAACCCTAAACCCTATACCCTAACCCCTAAACCTTAAATCCTATACCCTATACCCTAAACCCTAAACCCTATGCCCTATACCCTAAACCCTAAACCCTAAATCCTAAACCCTAAACCCTAACCCCTAAACCCTAAACCCTATACCTTAACCCCTAAACCCTATACCCTAAACCCTAAACCCTATACCCTAACCCCTAAACCCTAAACCCTAAACCCTAACCCCTAAATCCTATACCCTAACCCCTAAACCCTAAACCCTAACCCTAAAGTCATAGATATGAAAAACACTTTAAATGTCATTTAGAATGTAGAAAAAAATAAAAAAAAATAAACGAGGTAGCCGTATACCATTTTCACAAGAACGGGACACATTCCTTAAATCCCTAAATAATGGCACATATTTGTAACTCAATTTTCATTTGGATTTTGAGCAAAGTCATAAAGATGAAAAACACTTTAAATGTCATTTAGAATGTAGAAAAAATTAAAAAAAAATAAACGAGGTAGCCGTATACCATTTTCACAAGATCGGGACACATTCCTTAAAACCCTAAATAATGACACATATTTGTAACTCAATTTCCATTTGGATTTTGAGGAAAATCATAAAGATGAAAAACACTTTAAATGTCATTTATAATGTGGAAAAAAATAAAAAAAAATAAACGAGGTAGCCGTATACCATTTTCACAAGATCGGGACACATAAAACCCTAAAAAACCTAAATAATGACACATATTTGTAACTCAATTTCCATTTGAATTTTGAGGAAACTCAATTATTACTTAGGTATATTAATATTTCTTAGAAATGTAAATTATTAAATTATTATTAATAAATTTAAAATAATTAAATTAATGAATATTATTATTAATTAATAACATTATTATTTTTGATGTTATGTATTATTACTAATTATTATTAATATTATTATTAATTATATAATAACAATTATTAATATATTCAATTATATAATTGAATAATTAACAATAACATCATTATTAGTCTTATTATTAAGTATTATTACTAATTAAATGATAATGTTATTATTCTTGATATTAGGCATACTACTATAACTAAAATTTTGAATAAATCAAATAAAAGCATGTAAATATTTTAGATAACTTTTTATAAATTTCAGTAATAAAAAAAATCTAAAATATTTTTTCCTATTCAATAAAAAATAATAAAAATTATTAATTATTATTAATACTATTATTAATATTATTACTGATTATATAATTAATATTAATATTAATATTAATTAATTAATAATTTATTAATAAATATTATTAATAATAAATATTATTATTCTTAATATTAGACATAAATATTTTAGTTAGTGTAAAATGTAGTGTGAAATAAATATAAGTACGTGTGATGTAGCATTGTTTGATTGGGTTTTAAAATTTCACGGGGATCAAGTGCCAAAGCAAGATCTGACCCTTCAATCCATTTGATCAAACGGCCATTACTCCTTTGAACAAAACCAAATACTTCTTCCTTTCCCTATTTCTCTCTCTCTCTCTCTCTCTCTTCATTTAAAATTAAATCTCCCAAATCGGATCTCTCTCTCTCACCGTCTCTTCGTAAGCTCGCCGTCTCCTCACCGGTCTCTTCTCAGGCCGTCGTCCTCTGCCTTGCGCAACACATCGCACACATCTTCGCCCTCCGTCACTCTCTCTCTCTTTCTCCATTTCCTTCGCCCTCCGTCACTCATAATACGCCTCCCTCTCCCTCTCTATTTTCCGCCGGCGACATTTATCAATCCCCATGTAGCATTTGAAGCAAACGGTTTCCGGCGATGGATATGGCTATGGCTGTTCATCACAATACGCCTCTCTCTCTCTCTCTCTCTATTTCCCGCGAGCGAAAATCCGAACAGGGCATTTGAAGCAAAGGATTTGGCGGTGGCTATGGCTATGGCATTCAATTTATAAACCCGCGATTTGGGTGTTTTGATTTCGATTTTGCATTGTAAGTTTCTCCTCACGAGGTCCGAATCAATTGTAGATCCGATTTTTTTGAAGTTGCGGTTATTGTGGTGCTAGTATGGTGGATTGCCGTTGTTGTTGGTGGTTAGACGGTGGTGTGTTCTTTGGTGGTTAGACGGCGGTGAGGTCTTTGGTGGTGGTGGTGGAAGTGTGTGAGGATTGTTTGAGTATAAAAGAAGTTTAGGGATCAAAGTGTAATTATGAAATATCAAGGACTTATTTGAGATTAATAAAAATTAAGGGACCGATTTGAGAATAAAAAAATTAAGGGACTCGATTTAATATATATTTAAAAATATATATTAATATATTTTAAATATATATATATATATATATATATATATATATATATATATATATATATATATATATATATATATATATATATATATATATATATATATATATATATATATATATATATATATGTAGAGACGGATATATCTGTCTCTAATTTAGAGACGGCCATATCTGTCTCTAAATTAGAGACGGATATATCCGTCTCTAAAATAGCTACAAAATAGCGACGCCCAATTTAGCGACAAACCTGCATCCACGGAATAGCTACGGAACAAATCCGTAGCTAAACACGATTTAGCTACGGAATCTTCATTTTAGCTACGGAATTTGCCGTAGCTAAAATGAATTTTCCTTGTAGTGTAATCTTTAATCAACAAAAATTACAAATGATTGATTTAGGCAAGTTCCTTGAACTTCCTCTTCCTAATTAGTACAGTCAACTAGGGATACACTTAAAGTACAGTCTTAAGTGTTTTTACAACTTGAAGTACAGTCTCAAGATTTTACAAAACAACTAATACACTCAAAGTGCAGTCTTGAGTGTTTAAAAACTAATTCTACACCTAAAGTACAGTCTTAGGATTTTGGAATTTGTGAATTAACACACTAGGGTTGTTTGTTGTTGAAGCAGAGGTTTAGGGGTGAGGTTTTTGGTTTGGAACAGGGTTTAAAGGGTAGGGATTGGTGAGTGTGTGTGTGGATTACAGGAGGTGTGTGTGGGTGTAAGGAAAAGGTTTTGGACTGTGAAAAAGAGTATTTTTCAAGAGTAGTTTGTGTAGAGGATGAACTCCTCTATTTATACCCTTCAATGTAGCCGTTGGAATATGGACTCAAGCTGCAAAGCCTACATTAATGAGCCTTGACTGGTCTTTGCCCCACTTGTCCACTTGCAGGTATTCATGAGCTGGCTTGAGCTGTGGCTTGAGCTGAGAGCTTCCAGAAGGTCTTCATTGGTCTTCAATGGTGAACTTGACAGCTGTGAAGATCCAGGTTCTACCTTGGTTGAGATTGTGGTAGCAGAGAATGAGACAGAGTGATGGCTATCAGAGGGAATGAAGTCATAGCTGTCAGATCATACTAAGGCTTAGCTATCAGAGATGTTCTCTAATAAGGACTGAGATGCACTTGATGATCTTGATAGTTAAGAGAGGGAATATGATTCATGTTATTGATTGAATGTAACCAATGTATAAGATAGAATCATAACTGTCAGACTCATAGCTGTCAGATAAACTGAAAGATGAATATAACAGATTTCCTCTTTTGATATAAACCCTGTTCTATGTATATATATTCCTTTATCAAAACCAACTAACTACGACATTGATCAAAGTTAGGTCCTAACAATTTCCCCCTTTTTGGTAAAGGAAGATCTATTTAGAACATAGTTAATGATAAGAGAAATACTAATGAAGGAAATAATTCAGGGATTCATATCATGCACAAGTAATCAGAATGAGATTGAAATACTTAGATTTGATCTCAAGATGAGAGAAGTTCACATATTACAGCCATAAAAACACAAAAACAAACAAAATAGATTGTTTCAACCAAAAAAATGTCAACAAAATAAAATTCAGTCATCAGCAAGTTGATCATAGAATTCTTCTCTTTCTTGCCTTCCTGAAAGGAGCTCATTTCTTTCTTCCTCCAGTTCTCTTCTCATTTCTAGTTCAACTCATCTGTAATAGAACTCATTGTTCCATTCCCAAGTCATCCTCTCATCATATTTGAAGAACTTATCTTCCTTAGCTTTCAGTTGGGCTCTAGTGAGAGGCATCTGATCATTTCTTATTCTCATTGTGCCCCACAGATGCTTCTTCTTGTTCCTTGCTTTCTTGCTTATCTTGGGCACAAGAGATGGATCTGGTTGAGGAACAGGGGACATATGAACTGGGGCTTGAGGAATAGGAGACATTTGAAAGGATTGTTGAGGAGGGTTGGAAATGGTAGAAGATGGAATGATTATGGGAGAGACTTGATCTGGGCTTGAAAGATCATCATCATCATCATCACTGTCAGAGTCTGATGAAAGATCAATAACATTATGAGCCCTGCGTTGGTTGGCAGCTATGGATACTCTGAACTCTTTGATCTCAGGAATAGAGATCAGTTTCATGAAGTGAGAGTTTTCATTGGGAGAGTTGAAGAGAATGGGATCAACAGAGATGAAGGGTGAAAGATAGGGCTCAATGCCTGGATTAAGGGTTGGGGGAAAGATATTGACAATTTTGCTTATCAAAAGCATAAGGGCACACTTCTGTTCAAATAGAGAGAGAAAGAATGATTTTGCAAGTTCAATGCACAAGGTGAAAACTAAACCTTTTGGCATGAAGAGACAAGAATTGAGTGATGGAGAGAGAAGTTGGCTGAAGAGAATTTCCCAATCAATAAGTGTATTGGGAGTGATGAATTTTGGGAATGATGGGATTTGGTGAACAAAATGAGAGGTTGATGAAGTCCTTGACACTTTCCATTCTTCATAGGCAAAGAATACTAATCCTGCAAGATTTCTAGCCACCATAATCAAACCATTTCTTGACAGTTCCCAGGATTTTGGATAGGTAAAGGGGTTTGCAATTTCTGGGAAATGGGTCACATTGGCTAACCTTGTCCTAGCCGCCTTGATGGAAGAAATAGAAAAATCAATGCCACAGCTAAGCATCCAAGGTTCCTTTTTGGGAAGGTAGGCTTGATTTAGAGTTGGATGAATGGAATGGCTTGGAGGGCATCGGGGTTTGTTAGGAAAGGGATCACTGTCAGACACATCTTGACCTTGTCCAGCTAGGATTGGACTTTGAGGGGAGGCTTCAACTGATTCATTTTCAGGGATTGGGGAGATTGGTTTGGAAGGAGCAGAGGTATGGGTTAAAAAAGATGGGATTGAAACAGAGGATTGACTAGGACTTTGATTGAGGAGATCAGAGCTAAATTGAGATTTTAGGAGATTTAATGCTGCCCTGACTTCTCCTTTGGTCAATTTTTGCTCAAGAATGGTTACAAGGGCTGCCTCATTTTCTGGGGTTCCATCAAACACAAGTCCCTTGCATGCATTCAAAATTTTTTCTCCCTTTGAGACAAGCTTGGGATCAATTTCAACTCCAACTTTCTTAAGACTTTGAATGACCTCAGATGTCTTATTAGGATTCCCCCTATCAATTTCAACAGTAGGGGTAGGTTCATTCACAAGCTCAGTCTCAGGTATAGAGGGGATGGTTTGGATATCTTCATCCATAGCTGTCACCTTTGGATTACTGGATGACTCTCCTGGTCCACTTCTTTTCTTGATAAGCCTAGACCTGAGTTCATCTATGGCTATCATCGCTTTCCTCTTTACTAAGAACATCATCAAGATAAATGAGAGCAATTTTCAAGATCGTGGTTCCCATCCAACTCAATAGCATCAATGGCTCTTAAGATTTTGGCTAAGCTGTTGAGGTTGGGTAGAGGGGATATATTCATCGGCTGTTCCCCTTAAAGGTTGCTTCTCCGATTGTTCTTTGAGGTTAAGGATGGCTTCTATGGTCGATCGGGTGACCTCGAGCTAGCGTGTGGATGACTTGTCTACTGACCTGGGACGTGAGTGGATTTTGGAGAAAGGGAAGGGGTATTTATTTTGGTTTTCTTGGCCTTGGGTGCTTTCTTTTTAGGTTTTCTTTTCTTTGGCAAGGATTTAGAAGGAATGGATAAAGAGGATTGTACCTTGGATCTCGGTAGTCTGCACTGGTAGGGATAGGCTCTGTCGAGGAGGTTGCTTGCCTTTGTGCGCGATTTTGGATAAGTTAATGGGTTTGCTGAAGCTCTTGAGGGTCTATGGTATCATCACCAACATTAGCTTGACCCATGGTGTCAACCTCATGACTGTCAATGGCACCTCTTTCTTCATTATCCTTATCATGGTCAGCCGACAAGGTAGTTTCACCGTCGCCTACCCGATCATCCTTGTTTTTGCCTTTGTTCCCATGAGATACCACAGTCTTTTTCAACAACTCCTGTCTTCTTCACATTGGATTGTACACCCCTCTTTATTCTCCTACTTGTAGCCAATGCTATCAAGTCCTTCCAAAGTGTTCAATCTTCTTTCTTGTTTCGCTGCGCTTTCTCTTGTGTTTCAATAAAACTATCGATACTTACATCATCTCCACTCTCTCATCACAGCTCTCCTTCTTTTGTTTCAATGCAAAAGTTCTCATTATTGAAACACTTGGTCTCCGACAGCCTTCACAAAGCCTTCAACCATTTCTTGTGTAGAGGAGGATTGAGCTTAGGAATTAGAACATCAAGAATTCCACTCATGAATCGAAGTTGTTCATCTTTCCACCTTGCTTCTTGAATTTTAGAGTGGAGGCCGAGACCCTGCAAGCCGGAAGTTGTGAAGAAGAACAATGCACCGCTTGTGTCTTTGGTCAATAGGCTCAGCATTTGCTTCCATTCATTTGATCCCATTTGATCAAATGAAGATTGCTTGCCATCAATGGCTTTGTTGACCACATCCATAAGAGTTGATTTGAAAATGTCACTTTGTCCTTCACCATTGCTTTGTCCCGTACACTCTTGAAGTCATGAACTTTAACCCCAAAGAATTTCTCATATAGCAAAGCCTTTCAATCTATCTCGACCCTCTATCCCATATGTTTTTCACAAAGATCTTCTTTGTTTGGGATCCCATAGACTTCACTTACCATTTCTTGAGTAATGGTTATCTCCACATTGTCTATGGTGGCGGCTATTGAATTGTTTTCCTTGTTCCTCTTTCCTACCAGGTAAATCTCTCTGCACAGTTCTTCATAAATTGGAGGTCCGGCTCCCATGAATTTAAGCAATTCATTGACCTCAAGAAGTTCTTGGATGAGTATCCCAACTTCAGACTCATAGAAGCTAGGTTTAATGAAGTAACCGTGAGCATCCGGGTAACCTTCGCTTTTGATGCCGCCATTGATGGTTAAAGGAATTAGGGTTCAAGGAATACGATGAAGGATTAGTGAGGAAAAGAGATGAATTTTAAACAGAGGGTTAATGAAACAGGGGTTTTTGGTGATTACGAAAGGAGAGAGACAAATAATGAGTGGAGAGTGGGTTTTAATGGGCATTGGGGGTTTCAAAGTTTAGTAACCTGCTCATGTGAACAAGTGATTTTTGCCCTTCCCTACGTTGAGGCATTAACTTCCACAGAGCACAAGAAGAACATTCTCTTTTGCAAGAATTTTGCAGTGAAGAGATGGCTAAGGAAGTGACAATTGTGAGCAATTAACACGATCAAATCACAAAAAGTTGCTTTAACCTAGTCAGAGAAAAACTTTGACAGCTTAAGTCTAGTTTGAATGATGATGGTCACCGAGATAGCTAGGGAAACTTGCCTATAAAACAATGACAATTTCAGAGGAAACTTATTCAGATTGTTTTATAAACCCAAATGGGTAGATTTTCCTCAAAGTTTAATCCCAAAATATGGCTCAAACAAAGAAACAGCTTGGTTTTTGGGAAGAATTGTGAGGATGATTTGAGGGGGGATGAAATGGAGATAGAGAGAGAGTCCTTCAATGTAGTTGAAAGTTCAGAGGGAGTGAGAGACAGAGGTAAGAACAAGAGAGTGAGAGAAGATCAGGACTATGGTGTCAAGGAGGTAGCTGTCAGAGAGAAAATTGACAGTAGAGAGGGAGAGGGAATAAGGCTTTTTGGAAAGACTATTAAGTTTGCACTGATCAATTGTTTTTCAGATTCAGACCATGTTTCTGGGGATTTGGTCTTACTAGGTCCTCCATCAATACATATTTGAGTTGGGTAGGACACTTCATTCTCTAGAACATACCAGTTCCATATACTGTTTGCATCAAGGTATGTTTTTATTTTTGAAGCATAGATCTCAAAAGATCCACAGTCATCAATGTGTGGGATGTCATTCTCATTATTTCTCCTTGGTTGAGGCATGGTGGGTTTGAAGAGGATCCTTCACAAGTTGTTAGACTTTAGAATGTGAAGACAAGCTCTGATACCAATTGAAAGGCCCTTTGTTGATATGCAGATGAACAGAAAGCTATGATTTGGCTTAGCTGTCAGATGTTTGTTGAATTGTGCAGCGGAATAAGAGAAGCTTGAAATAATGATAGGACAAAGAACACAAAGAAATAATGCAAGTGTGTGAATGTGATTGCAGAAATGTAATAACACTGAGAATTTAAAGTGGTTCAGAGTTCACTCCTCCTACATCCACCCCCACTGTCAATCTTGACAAGTGAGATCAATTTTATTATAATCTTTAATCAACAAAAATTACAAATGATTGATTTAGGCAAGTTCCTTGATCTTCCTCTTCCTAATTAGTACAGTCAACTAGGGATACACTTAAAGTACAGTCTTAAGTGTTTTTACAACTCAAGTACAGCCTCAAGATTTTACAAAACAACTAGTACACTCAAAGTGCAGTCTTGAGTGTTTACAAACTAATTCTACACCTAAATTACAGCCTTAGGATTTTGGAATTTGTGAATTAACACACTAGGGTTGTTTGTTGTTGAAGCAGAGGTTTAGGGGTGAGGGTTTTGATTTGGAACAGGGTTTAAAGGGTAAGGATTGGTGAGTGTGTGTGTGGATTACAGGAGGTGTGTGTGGGTGTAAGGGAAAGGTTTTGGACTGTGAAAAAGAGTATTTTTCAAGAGTAGTTTGTGTAGAGGATGAACTCCTCTATTTATACCCTTCAATGTAGCCGTTGGAATATGACTGCTGCAGCCTACATTAATGAGCCTTGATCGGTCTTTGCCCCATTTGTCCACTTGCAGTATTCATGAGCCGGCTTGAGCCGTGGCTTGAGCCGAGAGCTTCCGTAAGGTCTTCAGTGGTCTTCATTGGTCTTCAATGGTGAACTTGACACTGTGGAAGATCCGTGTTCTACCTTGGTTGAGATTGTGGTAGCGAGAGAATGAGACAGAGTGATGGCTATCGAGGGAATGAAGTCATACCGTCGGATCATACTAAGGCTTAGCTATCGGAGATGTTCTCTAATAAGGACTGAGATGCACTTGATGATCATGATAGTTAAGAGAGGGAATATGATTCATGTTATTGATTGAATGTAACCAATGTATAAGATAGAATCATAACTGTCAGACTCATAGCTGTCAGATAAACTGAAAGATGAATATAACAGATTTCCTTTTTTGATATAAACCTTGTTCTATATATATATTCCTTTATTAAAACCAACTAACTAGGACATTGATCAAAGTTAGATCCTAACAATATATATATTTTTTGGACGCGCGAAGGGAGCATCTCACAATTATGTAAACATACTTTGTCTTACTTTAAAGAACTTAACTCGTTATTTTAAAAGAAATTTTACTCATAAGTTTTTTTTTGGATAAATCAGTTACTTTCAATTTTTTCATTAATTTAAATGACTCATAAGTTATTATACAGTGTTATATTATACTGTATTCTGTATGTATTATTTAAAAATTATAATACAACATACTCAACGGTCGCCGGAATTCGATCAACGGTCGCTAGTTGCTGAAAACCCGCCAAAATCCAGTTACCGGAACCTCGCCGGAATCCGGTCAACGGTAGCCGAAATCTGGTCGTCGATCGTCGGCGACACTTGTCATAATCAATTATATTATATGAGTGTGCAGTATTATTATAGAATAATATAACATAATAATATAATATGAAAATAAATTTATAGGACATTATAAAACTTTTTTAAAACTTATTGAATATTTTCCCTATTTTTAACCTTATAGTTTCGGCAAAATTAGCTCCTGGGCATCCCTGACTTTGCCATATGCCCATATTATTAACGGGTTAATTTCATTACCCACCAAAAAAAATCGATTTATCTTTATGATTTGATTTCGTCTCATTTCTCTTCGTTTTTATGATTTTTATATAAATAAAATAACCATTTCACCCCTAAAATTTTAAAATGTACTCCCTCCGTCCCGCTAATATCCACACACTTCCCTTTTTGGGCGTCCCGCTAATATTCGCACACTCCCAAAAAGGAAACTTTATATTAATAAAATATTCACCCAACCCCACTCATTCTCTCTCCTACATTATTTTAATACTCACAACACCATTATAATTTATTACACCCTCCACTCATTCTCTCTCCTACTTTACTTTTACACTCACAACATTTTATTAAAATATCATATTCCTTAATTCCCGCGCAAACAGTGTTGGTGCGGATATTAGCGGGACGGAGGGAGTACATGATATTTGAACTTTGCTTTAAAGTGATTTTTAAAATCTTGATAAAAAAGTAAAGTAATCATTTCATTTATACTCCCTCCGTCCCCCCGAGCTTAGGAAAAATTGAAATGGCACGGGAATTAAGGAATATTATTATAGTATTAGGAGAGAGAATGAGTGGAAGAAGTGTTGTGAGTGTGAAAAATTAAATAGGAGAGAGAATGAGTGGGATGAATAGTTAGGAGAGAGAATGTTGTGAGTGTAAAAGTAAAGTAGGAGAGAGAATGAGTGGGGTAGAAAGAGTATAAAAATAATAAAAACTTTTCATTTTTGGAATTCTTAAGATCGGCGGGACGCCCAAAATGAAAAGTTTTCTTAAGATCGGTGGGACGGAGGGAGTATATAGATAGTTGATAGAAGAGGAAAAGTGAGAAAATCAATCTTTTTGGGGGCAATAAGACAAACCAAAACTCAGATGTGACAGTGAAATTATCCCATTATTTACATAGAAAAACCAAATTCTAAAATATTTAATTTTATTATACAATTTTGTCACATTTTTTTACATAGAGCAATCAAATTTTCAGAATATTAAATTTGCCACCCACTTTGGTCGCATTTATCACATAAGCAACTCAGGTTTTAATATGTCCAATTTTGTTGACAATTTTTGTGGCATGTATATAGGCCGCTATAATATCTATTGGGACGGAGGGGATAATCTATAATACAATAGAGGTCAAATCTAACCGCCACACAAAGAGTGGCTCAGATTTAATCTCGCAAAAGATAAAGAGCGGCCTAAATTTAAAGTTGAAAAAAATAAAAAAAAACTCTCCTACATCGGTTACTAACTGATGTAAATAATTAATAATTTTTATTAACAAAATTGAATTTTACTATGTTGACAGTGTAAAAATAATTATTAATTTTAAGTATTAAGCTAAATGGTGAATTTACTAACAAATATTTTTTTATTAGAGTAGATTAAATATATTAAAACTTATTTTGAATAATTTATAATATAAATATGACGTCAATATGTTCTGGTTTCTTCCTTCTTATAGAAAATATAATGGAGGCAGTGGATCACAAATAATTGTATTATTTTTTTTTGTGAAAAATGAAAGCCTAAAAAAAATTCAAATACAATAATTTAGTTTTATTATAAAAGAAAATGAAAATTTTTCTTTACTCTAGAAAAATAATTCATTATTATATTAGATTATTATTTTGTAGTGACTATAATATCTCCCTAAGATATATCATAAACTCCATAAAAAGGATAATTTTGTCAATTTATTTAAAAATATTGGATAACTAAAAATGTAAAGGCTATTAATTTGAAATCGTGGTTTTAATAGTACGTGCACATGCATCATTGTTTTAACCGTTTCACAAGTTTTCGATGACATTTTCATATGTCGTTTTCATCTAACGTTCTTTAGAAAAAAAACATTTTTCATGGCCAAATTATTTCGTTGTTATTTACTGCAAATTAATTACTTAGGTAAAACAGTAAAAGAGAGAGGTCATTTAGGAACAATTCATTACCCTATAGTTGATTCGTTGAAATGAAATTATGTGTTTATCTAGAGGCTCATTTGTTTTGCTTAAGATTCTTTATTCTTTGCCATTTTTATGATCTTTGGCATATATACAAGTAGCTTAAGAAAAGGCTTCATACATGAGTAGAGGAACTATTTCTGTTGATAGGTAAATGACATTGTATGCTGACTAAAAATTTCTCCATCATCTTATTACAGACTATATTCTTTTTTGAGTTGTCCACTTCTGAAACTTGAAATTTGAGAGCGTATGTGTATGGGGTTTTTTTCTGATCTGATATTATGGTTCTAAGATCGGGGAAGACCCGACTTAGTAACTTCCTATTTTGGCACATAACCAACTCTCTCTTGGATTCTCCTAAAGTGTTTTGGCCATAGCTTGGTCGGAGGCACATTGTGTGCGTGGGGGGGGGATTTTGACTATGGATTTACTTATTTTGTGTGTGTGTGTATGCGCTTATGTGCCCGTTAGAGAGAGAGCTGGTGGGTGGGTGGGGGTTCATGGGGTGTGAGTAGACATGGGCAAACCGGAACCGGAACCGGGCGGAACCGGAGAACCGAACCGGAACCGGAACCGGCAGAACCGGAACCGGCGAGAACCGGAACCGGCCGGTTCCCGGTTCAATCTCGGTTCGTACTTTTTGAAAACCGTGGAACCGCCGGTTTTGGAACCGGAACCGGAGAACCGGAACCGGGGAACCGGCGGTTCGGAACCGGGGAACCGGCGGTTTTTTCAGAAAATTCAAAAAAATTCAAAAATTTGCCCTTTTTTTTCACCTTTTCAGTCAAATTTGACCGTTTTTTTTGACTTTTTAGACAATTTTCAGTAATTAAAAATAAATAAAAAAATAAAACAATCCTTACCTTTCACCTATAAATACAAATTCACCTCCACCATTTTATTTTCACAAAACTCTCTTAACTCTCTCTTAATCTTTACTCTCTCTTAAGTAACTCTCTCTTAAGTTCTTAACTCTCAAGTCTCAAGATCAAAGCCTCAAATCACTCACCAACATTCATATTCCATAATCCATAATTCCATCCTCATTTTCCATATTTTCATCCATTTTCATAGTCATCATCACTCATCACTCATCATACACACCAAATCACCAATACACCATCATGTCTTCTTTCCTTAGAAACTTAACAAAAAAAACGGGTAGCAAGAGCAAAAACAACCAACCTTCTTCATCTTCTCGACTACCACCACCACCACCACCACCACCAATTCCAAATGATATTCCCTTTTATGATGGGGGAATGGCGGGGAGAAATGAATGGGAAAATTTAGAAGATGAGGAGGAGGTTCAAGTTGAGACCAACAATTTCCAATACCGCCTTTCATGTCACAAGAACCACAATATGTAGGAACTCCAAGTACCGAAGAAAGTGATGCACATAACCTACCACCACTTGCACCAAGAGGAAGGGGTCGCGGTCTTCGTGGAGGCGGTCGACAAGGTCAACCGCCTTCTCCTAAAATTCGTGAACCGAAGTCCTCAATTTTTATTCGTCACTTTAGGAAGGAGCTCGGAGTGGACAAACATGGTGAGGAGGTTTGGAAAGTGATATGTAACTATTGTGAAAATGTTTATACTTGGAAGGATGGCAATGGATACGGCACTTATACCAAGCATGTTCGAGTTCATCATCCTACCGAATTTGGCATAGATCCAACTCAAACACAACTCCAAGGAGTTTCGACTTCTTCGATGGGCGCTGTAGGTACGTCTTCTTCTTCCACTACATTTCATTATAGTGAACAAAACCATAGAAGAGGTATGGCAAAATTTGTTTGTGTTAAATGTCTTTCCTTTAGTTTTGCCGATGATGAATTCTATGAAGATTTTGCTAAACTCTCTCTTAACCCCGCTGCAAAAAGAATACCACGTAGAACTCTCACACGTGATATTGCAAAAATAGTCGGGGAATATAAATATGGTTTAATACAAACATTTGCTAATTTATCTCAACAAGTTTCTATTTGTTCGGATATATGGAGTGATAACCGTTGTGAACATTTTTATATGGGAGTAACTTGTCATTGGATCGACAATTCTTGGACCATTCAAAAGAGATTGATTGCATATAGAGATTTTGATGATGAGCATACCGCACACAATATTGCACTTAAACTACAAAGTATTTTACAAGAATATAATTTAGTTACTAAAATTTTTTCAATGTCTTTTGATAATGCTAGCTCTAATACACAAGTTTACCGGAACTAATTGGTATTTGTAAACCGGTATTAGGTGGAAAATTTTTTCATATTAGATGTTTTTGTCATATTTTAAATTTATGTGTGCAAGATGGTCTATCTGCTTTACAAGATTCAATTATTCCTATTAAACGAGGTATACAGTTTATTATGAGAAAAAGTTCCAATCAAAGAAAATGGAGAGACTATTGCAAGGCAAATGATATCCGTCCCAAAAAATTTTCAATGGATGTTACAACTAGGTGGAATTCTACCTATAAACTTTTAGCGGATTCTTTTCTTTATAAGGAACAAATTTGCTTGTTTTTGTCTTCCGTTGGTTACAAATACCCCTATTTCCTCATCAATGGAATGCTTGTGGAAGCATGATCAAATTGTTGAAAAATTTCAAGGATGCCACTGTCATGTTATCCGGTACGTATTATCCTACTTCTAACTTAGTTGTTGATCATAGTACTATTATTTCGGGTACATTTTGTGAATTTAAAGATGATCCCATAATTGGTCCACCATTGTTAGCATGAAGGAAAAATGGTTGAAATATTTTGAGACAATTCCAAGTATTTTTTAATTGCAAAAATTTTAGATCCAAGGGTTAGAATGGATGGTTTGGAACAACTTCTTACATATTACTATCAAAATTTGTTTGATGCAAATGATCCCCGTTTTCCAAATATTGATCAAATATTGTCCGATGCGAAAAATGAATTTTTAAATGTTTTTAAAGAGTACAACTCAATTTATGGTGGTGCTAGTACAAGTGAGGCTCCTCCTCGTCAAACTAGCGAAACGGACAACTCTTTTTTGACTTCTTTTTATGGAAATAGAAAGCGCTCTAGAGGAAGCGGTTCTAATGCGGAATTTGAAAAATATTTGAACACGGAATTTGAATATGATGATGAGGTTGAATTTTGCATTTTACATTGGTGGGCCAAGAGGGCGAGTTCTTATCCTATTGTTTCTAGGATAGCAAGAGAAATATTTGCTTCTCCCGCATCAACGGTTTCGGTTGAGCACGCTTTTAGCATTGGTGGAAATATTGCGGATCCGCAACGTGCAAATTTAACTGTTGAAAATTTAGAAAATCAAAATTTGTTGAATGATTGGGTCAAAGCGGAGAAAAGAGATCAAGAGCCAAAGTTTTCCTCATCCGATGAAGATTTCTTTGATTCAACATCGGGAAGTGACGAGAACAATGACACAATCCCAATGGCCCAAATATAAGTTGATGTAATTTATATAGTTTAATTTGTATAATTTAATTTGTTGCTTTGTTTTATTTTATATATTAGGTTTTTTTTGTTTAGATTAGATTGTTATAATTTAGATAAATATTGTAAAATACTAAGAACGAGGTTAAGGCTCCTTATGTCCTCCCTTACTTATAAAAGGGCAAGGTTGGTTGTCCCCTCATTGTAACATTTTAACAATTATTAATAAAATTTAAGGGTACCGTCCCTTTTTCTTTTATAAAATATGTTAAAATAATTTGTTTATTATTCATCTTCATCCAAATTTGTTAGAATCTTAACAGTTTTGATGGCTTAAAAGAGAAGAAAAGGAAAAGGAAGTGACCAAAGTGCACTGACCAAACTTTGGGGTTGCTGGAATTTGGCATGGGCGGTCGCCCACATCTCTATTGGGCGGTCGCCCATGTGTGCAGAGAGTTAAACATTGCTTGAATTTGGATATGGGCGGTCGCCCACCTCTCTTGGGCGGTCGCCCACTTGGGCCAGGCTTTCAAAAAAAAAAAAAAAAAAAAAAAAAAAAAGGCCAAAAAGGAACCGGGAAACCGTGAAACCGGAACCGGAACCGGCATCAAGGAACCGGAACCGGGAACCGGATTTAGGCGGTTCCATCCCGGTTCCTCCCTACCCCGGAACCGGAACCGGCGGTTCGGAACCGGAACCGGAACCGGGAACCGGATGCCCATGTCTAGGTGTGAGGGGTGCATATAATATATTTTTATTATGTAGAAGATGCTTCATAAAGGGTGACTCATATAGAGTGCTTAAAGTTTTCTATTTTTTATCGATCACCCAAATCCCAAGCCTCCTTTTTATTTTTATTTTTCTTTGTGTGTGTGTGTGTGGTGGTGGGGGTGGGGGTGGAGGTTGATGGGGTGGGGTGTATGTGGATATGGATAGTACAGAATGAAGATGTTTTATTTATATAATATTTTAATATTTTTTCATACGATGTACTTAATGTTTTCTATCATAAAATGTTGAAGCTATACCATTGAAAACTTTTCAATGCCACAAATAGGCTGATCGTCAGTTTTTGCTTTTCTTTTAATCACTTTTTCGACATAATTTGTCTCTTTGTTTCCAGGTTAGTTTTGATGGTTTTACATAGAAGGTGGCGAGTACTCGATAGTGAATAATAAAGTAGGTTGAAGGTGATGAGAAAAATAATAAAGATAGATTGGGGGTACTGACCCGTGCGGTCCGCACGGGGGTCTGTACTAGTTTATAATATAATAGAGGTCAAATCTAACCGCCACATAAAGAGTGACTCAGATTTAATCTTGCAAAAGATAAAGAGCGGCCTAGATTTAAAGTTGGAAAAAAAAAAAAAAAAACTCTCCTACACCGGTTACTAACTGATGTAAATAATTAAAAAATTTTATTAACAAAATTGAATTTTACTATGTTGACAGTGTAAAAATAATTATTAATTTTAAGTATTAAGCTAAAAGGTGAATTTACTAACAAATATTTTTTTATTAGAGTAGATTAAGCTAAATGGTGAATTTACTAACAAATATTTTTTTATTAGAGTAGATTAAATATATTAAAACTTATTCTGAAAAATTTATAATATAAATATGACGTCAATATATTCTGGTTTCTTCCTTCTTATAGAAAATATATGACGTCAATATGTTCTGGTTTCTTCCTTATTATATTAGATTATTATTTTGTTGTGACTATAATATCTCCCTAAGATATATCATAAACTCCATAAAAAGGATAATTTTGTCAATTTATTGAAAAATATTGGATAACTAAAAATGTAAAGGCTATTAATTTGAAATCGTGGTTTTAATAGTACGTGCACATGCATCATTGTTTTAACCGTTTCACAAGTTTTCGATGACATTTTTATATGTCGTTTTCATCTAACGTTCTTTAGAAAAAAACATTTTTCATGGCCAAATTATTTCGTTGTTATTTACTGCAAATTAATTACTTAGGTAAAACAGTAAAAGAGAGAGGTCATTTAGGAACAATTCATTACCCTATAATTGATTCATTGAAATGAAATTATGTGTTTATCTAGAGGCTCATTTGTTTTGCTCAAGATTCTTTATTCTTTGCCATTTTTATGATCTTTGGCAGATATACAAGTTGCGAAAATTGGGATTGCTTTATGCCAATTTTAATTGATTTGAAATGTGGTGTTGTGGGTTTACCCCAATATGACATGGACAAAGATCTATAGGTGGTAAAAAATGTTTCTTTTGTATTGTGCTATTGCTTGCTTAATAATGTCTATTTTGTTTGGTTTATATTTTTGTAGAACTTTTGCAACTCATGGAGTCTTTGAGAGGGATAGCAGGTTTGATATTCAATATAATACCTTTTTGCTATCAAATAACGACAAACAGAGGTAATGAAGCAATGAGACATTTTCACAAACAGATTGTGAGTGAAAACGGAGAAAATAAGTACAACAAAACAACCAACCACAGACCATCATAAGCTAGGTAATATATACTCCCTCCGTCCCATTAGTATTAGCACAAACACTGTTTGCACGGAAATTAAGGAATATGATATTTTAATAAAATGTTGTGAGTGTAAAAGAATGAGTGGAGAGAGAATGAGTGGAGGGTGTAATAAATTATAATGGTGTTGTGAGTATTAAAATAATGTAGGAGAGAGAATGAGTGGGGTTGGGTGAATATTTTATTAATATAAAGTTTCCTTTTTTTTGGGAGTGTGCGGATATTAGCGGGACGCCCAAAAAGGAAAGTGTGCTAATATTAGCGGGACGGAGGGAGTATATATATATATATATATATATATATATATATATATATATATATATATATATACTCCCTCCGTTCCAGGATTTCCGTCACCATTTTTAGCCCGGCACGCAAATTAAGGAAATAGGTGGGAAGAAAAAATGTTGTGAGTGTAATTTGAAAATAGGAGAGAGAATTAGTGGAGGAAATAGTAAAGTTAAAAAGTGTTGTGAGTGTAATAGTGAATTAGGAGAGAGAATGAGTGGAGGAAATAGTGAGTGGGTGTAATAGAATATTAATAAAACATTTCCATTTTAGGAAAGGTGACCCTTCAAATGGGACGCCATTTTGGGTAAAAGGTGAAGAATTTTCTGGGACGGAGGGAGAATATATATATATTATATATATAGTATAAGAGGCAAATAAGAGACAAATCTATCACTTAAAAATAAGAGACAGTTAAGTCTTAATTGAAAAAAAAATGGACTTAATTACTCCACCTCTGAATGAATAAGCATTCAGAGGCAAATAAGAGGAAGAAACAAAAAACAAACGCCACCTTAGTTTTCAAACCCTATATCCTCCCTCGAAGATACCACTCTCTCTTTCTCCACCTTTGAACATGTTAGGGCTCGTTTGGTTGCCGGATAAGAATTAACAGTATTAATAATGAGGGGATTATTAATCCCCTCATTATTAGTGAAGGTAATAATAATCCTAATTTCAAAAATAATATGATGTTTGGTAGAAACTGGATTAACATACTTAAATCTTATCTTGACACGATATAATTTTTCATTTTCCAACAATATCCCTAAACACCCACATAAAATCCTAAAATCAATTCATGTTTTTGTCCACTACTCCAAATTGCTATAAATCAATTAAATAAAACTACAATAAATTTAGATCACGAAAATGTGTTATGAACATCTATTTTAAACCATGGTCAACAACCCATCTAGTGCCAAATAGGCAGCCAGTTGGTCAACAACACCTAAATTTTCTTTTCTTTCTCCATTTCAAGACTCATCAATGGAGACGATGGCTTCCGCTAGATTGAATCAATTGAAGGGCAATTGAAGGGCAATTGGATTAATTTAAAGAGAAATTGATTTACAAATTGGATCAAAGAACATGACTAATGTATTTAGGCTCTAGAATTTACGTCTAATGTTTATTGTTGGACAGGGTATATTTGAGAAAGAGATATAATATGGGTGTTTATTAAGGAGGGGATTAATAATACTACCATTTATCTGGGATAATTAGTGAGGGGATAACGCCCTTATCCCGATAATGGGGCTAATTAATACCGATGGATTATTATCAACCAAACGTCAATTAACTCGGCTTAATAATCCCCGTCTAAGTTATCCTATGTCAATACCGCCTACCAAACGGCCCCTTAGGGTTTATCTTTTCTCCCTAAATTGATTATTCTGATTTTTTTGCATTACATCTTTCAATTCCTTCGATTCAAAGCGTTTTTCTTTTGTTGGTTAATTGTTTTTAACTTCTGTTGTATGTTTTTGAATTTCAAGTTGTCGTTATATACTATCATACCCTCTTTCTGCGATTGCTTTCCATAATTTTGGTTAATTGTTGTTAGCTTCTGTTGTATTTTATTTTTGTTGGTTAAATAACCTTAAAGTTACATTAACTGAGGAGCTTTCCGTTGGCTAAATGTTTATTCTGAAATGATAAAATTTTCTGTGGGTTATGTGATTTTGATTTGATTGCAGTTGGTTTTGAAAAATAATATATGAAAGATTTGATTTGTTTCATATGATTGTTTCTTTTATTTTACCAAAAATGATGGAAATTTTAAGTCTCCTGTGAAAGACTAATCAACATGAGCAGCAAAATCACTCTTTTCCAATATTTTATTCTCTTCATCTCAGATTTTGACTTTGTTTTCTACGACCACACCTCCCCTAAAATTTTTCATTAGAACCCATATCTTCAAAAGTTCTAAAAAAAAATCATGTTTCAATGTCTCTTGATTTTTTGGCATCAGACTATCATCAGTGTACCTTCAAGCGGACCAACCAACATTTTTCAGTTTGAAAGTACCACTTGATTCTCAGTGAGAAATGGGTATACATTGGTATACATTGTTCTCTAGAACCTCATTTCCCATTTTTTTTCAGCAACTAATTCATTCGTGTCCAAACTTTTCGGTTGTATTTGGGGAGGGGAAAGGGGGAGATTGATTGAATTTTGAGAAACTATGGTGGCTATTTGAATGAGATAAGTATTCACAATTGGGCTTATGTTTCCCTCTTTAATTTCCTCAACTTTGAATCTCTCATCTTCCATTACCTCATGTCCTTCTTCTGCTCTCTCTTATCTAATTAGGATTTTAGTTTTTTCAAGATTGATATTTCAAAAATTACTCAGATCGGTCAATGGTGAAGCATAGCTATGAAAGGGTAGTTTTATCCATACAAAAGCATTATTAACTGCGTTAGGTGAACTTTGATGGTACAGGCGTTGGGGTATGAATATATAGCTTTTGAGAATTTTTGAATTTAAGAAATATGCTCGGGACATTCTTGATATGAAATTTGAAGCTAATGATTTGGGTAGGTTTCCCTAATATTGGTGGTCTTATTAGAGAAGTCTGAGTTAATTTTTTTTTTCTGATGATTTGAAATGCGTATTAGGTACTTTATTTCTTTTTTCCTTTTCTTTTATCTATTTCTTATTTTGAAGTTGGGATGTGCCGTAGAACTAAATTCAGGAGGTGTGGCTTTTCAAAAGGATATTTCTTTAGTAGATTAAGGCATGTTCTCATCTGGAGTTGTTTTAGCTACCATGCTTGGAGTAATCAAATGAGAGTATAAACCTATTAGGTACTAGCTATTTATGTTGATTTTAAATGTTTTACTATGTGATGTGAGAATTGATAGTATGGATTTATCTTATTAGTACAGTAGCTTAAGAAAAGGCTTCATACATGAGTAGAGGAACTATTTCTGTTGATAGGTAAATGACATTGTATGCTGACTAAAAATTTCTCCATCATCTTATTACAGACTATATTCTTTTTTTAGTTGTCCACTTCTGAAACTAGAAATTTGAGAGCGTATGTATATGGGATTTTTTCATGATCTAATATTATGGTTCTAAGCTCGGGGAAGACCCGACTTAGTAACTTCCTATTTTGGCACATAACCAACTCTCTCTTGGACTCTCCTAAAGCGTTTTGGCCATAGCTTGGTCGGAGGCACATTGTGTGCGTGGGGGGAGGGGGAATTTTGACTATGGATTTACTTATTTTGTGTGTGTGTGTGTGTGTGTGCTTATGTGCCCGTTAGAGAGAGAGAGACAGAAAGAGCTGGTGGGTGGGGGTTCATGAGGTGTGAGGGGTGCATTTTATTATATAGAAGATGCTTCATAAAGGGTGACTCATATAGAGTGCTTAAAGTTTTCTATTTTTTATCGATCACCCAAATCCCAAATGTTTCAGATTTGTTTTTGCCTCCTTTTTATTTTTCTTTTTCTTTGTGTGTGTGTGGTGGTGGGGGTGGTGGTTGATGGGGTGGGGTGAGGGTGGATGTGGATATGGATAGTACAGAATGAAGATGCTTTATTTGTATAATATTTTAATATTTTTTTCATATGATGTACTTAATGTTTTCTATCATAAAATGTTGAGGCTATACCATTGAAAACTTTTCAATGCCACAAATAGGTTGATCCTCAGTTTTCACTTTTCTTTTAATCACCTTTTCGACATAATTTGTCTCTTTGTTTTCAGGTTAGTTTTGATGGTTTTACATAGAAGGTGGCGGGTACTCGATAGTGAATAATAGAGTAGGTTGAAGGTGATGAGAAAAATAATAAAGATAGATTGGGGGTACTGACCCGTGCGATCCGCAGAGGGGGTCTGTACTAGTCTATATTACAATAGAGGTGGATTTTAACCTCCACACAAAGAAGGGTCAAGATTTGATTTTGAAAAAGACAAATAGTGGTCAGGATTGATTCTGAAAATAAAAAAAGAAACTGATTTTAACTTCCCACCCCATGAAAAAACAGTCTGACCTAAAACCATTGCTGATCTCTTTTCTTTTACGATCCCCAAACAATTTCGCCATATCTCCTCTGAGAATGCACCCACATATGATTGTTGAGTCAGGTTCTAATAAGCTATAATTCGTTGACTGGTTATGGAGAGATACATGAGAATATTGCGAGTAGTATGAAGCAACATGTAATGGAGATGGAGAAGATACATGAGAATATTGCGAGTAGGTGCAAGGTCATTCCAAATTAATAGTGAGTAATTAATGATGCTTTAATTTCGATCACAAGTATATGAACCTATGTTTACATGAAGAGCTGGAAATGTTTCAAAGCATATCATCTTAACTTTCCTAAAGGGATTGATTTGATAGTTCAAGGTTCAGTATGTTAGTTTTTGGCAGTTTCAAATTTCGTGAATATCACTATATCCATTGTTTCAGCTGGTTGAAGTTTCATACATATCATAAGAAGGTATTGGTGGTTTGGACAATGTTAGAAAAAAAAATTAATTCAGCAAGTATGTGTATTACTGGATTTTGCTTCGTTCGTTTCTCATGCTTGAATTCTGCGAGCCACTGCCTTCCCTTCCTTCCATGTGAGGATCCTAGCAACTAATTCATCGTTTTCGAATCGATTCACTTGCAGATTTTCTGCCCGGGCAATTGCAGCACCGACACAACTTGGGGGGGGGGGCTCGGATTTTTTTACAAGATTTCTCCCGATGATCCCGAAAATGTGGATTTCTCTCTTCCTTTGAAGCATTTTAAGACATTGGTTGGGGGGGGGTGTTCCAAGATGATCTCCTTCAAAGGAGGTGAAGAATATTAATAGTTTTAGCTCTGAACGTAATTCTGAAAAGGGTAAAAAATATTTTTCTGTATAGGCCATGAACATAATTTTTGGGATAAATGATATGAAATTCTTTTATTTCCTTTTACCGCATTTGATGTTTAGCAGTACAAAGTTTCAAAGGGAATCAAGTCAAGTAACTATTTTCTTGATCATTATTCATCCATAAAAACATAATTGTGTACTTGCACTGACGTTGCTCTTGATAATGCAAGTATTTATCGACTATCCATTTACAACTTCTTTTTAATGACTGTTTGAATTACATATTAGTTATCTTTGAAATAATGCTTATTGTTGCTTTCTGTTTTCATATATATATATATATATATATATATATATATATATAGGGTAAATGCATAATTATTGTGATGCCATGGGAAGAGTGGTGGAAGTTTGAACCAACTAAAGATGATTTTAATCTACACATCCGTAAACTTTGCATTCTCCAGACCCGAGGGCCAAGTTCAATGAGATTGTTGTGTGGGAGTATGCACGAAATGTGATTGGAAAGTCACATGGGTAGTCCGATATTTAGTTGAATATAGACTATCAATGTGAATTATCTTCCAACCTTGGATGTGCATTTGGTATTGCAGTGCTCTCTCCTTCATTGTGTGCTTATTGCTCATTTTTTAATTATAGAATATGTTGGGAAGTGCCTTAATCTAGACTCTCTAACTTAAGTTTACGGCCATGTTTTGAGATGCCTTTTTTTCAGCATTTTGTTGTTCAAGTTAGTAGACTCATAAATTTTTTAGTATAATGTAATTGGGATCTTTGTAAATATTTTTGTATGTGTAATGTGGACATAATTTTTTTTATGCCCAATGATCCGAGATCATCTTTGAGGCTTAATATAGAGTTTATATGGATTAAAGATAATTGTTTACTATTTATAGCAAGGTGAACTACTTCACAAAGAAATGACATAATTTTTAGTGGCTAATTATTATAGCAATCTTACTGTTTTATTTTACATAAAATTAACGTTTTGTCACCCATCTGGTAGCGCTTGCATACTTCTGATAGCTTTATGTGATTGGTTATAAGGTCATTGATCGACTCGAGCGTTCGGATCTGGCTATAAATCAGTGTGGACCTGTTTTCGCTATTATTCATGTTGAAGTTTTGGTTTCATGCTTTCTTAAATTGCAATGTTGGTGATGAAGTGTTTCAATTTCGGTTTCGGTCATGATTCACTATTTTGATAATTTATATTTGTTTGATTTTTCCCTATGTCAAAATTGATTATTGAAATTAGTTTTGTATTCACAGAATGAGGATCAATGCTGCTGAAAGATGGAACCTTTGACTCCTATAATTTTGAGATGAAATATACTCTCTCCACTCCACTGAAAGAGTCAACTTTTGAAATTCAAGCAATAAGATTGTTTTCCAAGATGTTGTTGTTACTTTTATGTTAATTGATATGTACTTTTTAGTTGCTGGATTTATATGTGGGTTTATATGTATGCTTGCCAAGATTTTACTTTTAAATGTTCTTTATTTATATTAGTACTCCTTTCGTCCCAGATTCATCCCAAAATAAATGTCATTTTTATCAAGACTAAAAAGGACATTTATTTTGGGACAAATGTAGTACAAGAAATCGAAGTACGTAGTAGACAAACTTAGGTTGGATAGCCAAGAATTACAGAAGTTATGAAATTCAGTGTTTTATAAGTTTAATCAAGATGAGGAATCATTGAATGAAAACAGGTTGAGCGAGGTGGAGATGTGCATGCAGAATGATATGTCAATGGTGTATGCTCATTAAGGTAGGGCTACTTCTATCAAATCACAGTGTTGCCTTATCCTTACAACCCTCCATTTTGTTCTCTATTTCTCTCAAATGTTGAATCCTACATCACTGTCTTAAGGACTCAACAAGGAAGTTCATTAAAGGACAATTTAGGCATTTGTATCTTTAATGCATTGCCAAACATACTTTTGTTTACCCTTAAATGAGGACATTGCAAACTTCTGCAGGTGGCTCATATACTTTATCTATGAATAGAGAAAGCATTTAGTGGGAGCCTGGGACTATTAGGTGAGATTCCCATGTTCATCTTCTTAGCTCTAGGCTCCTCATTGTGTAATATTTTCATAACATGTTGGTGCTTGCATTTCGGGTTTACGTTCCTCACGGTAGCCTTGAAAATTGAATCCATTCTGATGCCATAGACCACTGCAACGATATTACAATCTACTTGGACCTTGAAGCTTCTGAATTTACTGTAGCATCTTTTTATTTCTTGGTTGTAACTTTCTTGAACGATGAAATAAAAACTAATGTTGATTTGGTTAATGGAGGCTAGCGGGTGTGTAATTGGGAAACACCTTCAAGTAATGAATGACAAATTTTGATGGATGTAATAATTGTGGATATGATCTTATGGTATAGTGTTTCATTGTTTGTTTTTCTATTTTGATGAATTTTGAGACGTTGGGATGATTTTAATGGTGGTCATCTTAATATTTTTTCACTTTGTTGTGCAATCGCAGCGGAAGCAAGAACACAAAACTCAAGAACACACACAAGCAATTAATCAGGAAATCGAAGAAGAAAGAGAAGAGATTAATTGGGGTTTTGAAGCCTCCGTTTCTGTATATTACTTTTCAATATTCGTCTGACCTTTACATAGGTTACAAAACAGTATTTATGTTGTTTACAAACCTAGCCCTAATAGAACAAGGAATAACCCAGAAACCCACGGCCCAAAACCCCCCAGCTTGAGGCGCACGCCTCAAACTGAACCAGGCGCCCGCCTGGACTTTGTGCAATGCCAGACTGCTCCTCGGCGTGTGGTGCGCCCGCTCGACCATAGTGATGCGGCCGCCTGGCGCTAAACCAACAACGCCCAACCTTCTGTGAACGAGGCGTCCGCCATGCCAAGATTGGTGCGCCCGCCTCAAAGCTGCCTTCACCACCACTTGCTTCGACGTTCCAGGCGTTCGCCTCACCATGTGTGGGGCGCCCGCCTCAACCTCCCTTGAAGAATCGAGCCACAATCCTACAATCTCCACCTTGGCGAGTATTCACCCAACCCAACAGAAGATACAAGGAACCAGCTCGAACCTCCTCATCTCTAACAACTCGAGATGTGCAACAAATCCAAGCAATGCTTGAACTTGTCAGTAGAAACCGGCTTCGTCAACATATCCGCAGCATTCTCCGTAGTGTGAACCTTCTCTAGCACCACCTCACCCATATCGATCAACTCCCGAATCTTGTGAAACCGAACATCAATGTGCTTCGACCGTTGATGATAAATGTGATTCTTCGCTAGAAATATCGCGCTTTGACTGTCACAAAGCAACTTCACTCCACCTTGTTGAATGCCCAATTCGTTGACCAAACCCCGAAGCCATAAAGCCTCCTTTGCAGCTTCAACCGCTGCCATATACTCGGCTTCCGTTGTAGACAAAGCAATGATAGATTGGATCATAGATCTCCAACATATGGGTCCACCACCAATAGTAAACACATAACCCGTAGTCGACCTCCTCCGATCCAAGTCACCCGCATAATCTGAATCAACATACCCCACAACAGAAAGCTCCTCACTCTTACCTCCAAACATGATGCCATAATCCATAGTGCCCTTCAAATATCTGAGAATCCACTTAACTGCTTCCCAATGCTGTTTGCCCGGATTCGCCATATACTTGCTAACCACACTAATGGCTTGCGCCAAATCTGGCCTCGTGCAAACCATAGCATACATGAGACATCCCACTGCGCTTGCATAGGGAACCTTTGACATCCTCTGAATTTCTTCAGTCGAACTCGGGGAATCTGAGGCAGATAGACTAAAATGACTCGCCAATGGTGTCTTCACAGGTTTTGCATCCCGCATATTGAACCTCTCCAACACCTTCTCCACATAGCCGGCTTGAGACAACCACAATCTTCTAGATTTCCTGTCTCGGCGAATCTCCATCCCAAGAATCTTCTTGGCTTCCCCCAAGTCCTTCATATCAAACTCTCTACTCAACAAGGCCTTCAACTGATTGACCTCGTTCTTACTCCTACCCGCGATAAGCATATCATCCACATACAGTAACAGAAAAATACAAGAACCATCATCAAGGCTCTTCACATAAACGCAGCAATCATACTCACAACGCTTGTAGCCAATACGTGCCATGTAGGAGTCAAACCTCGTATACCACTGCCTCGGAGACTGCTTCAGCCCATAAAGTGACTTCTTCAATCTACAAACCAAACGCTCCTGCCCGGGCTCCGTGAACCCATGTGGTTGCTCCATGAAAATCTGCTCATCCAACTCACCATGTAGAAACGCAGTTTTCACATCCATCTGCTCCAACACCAAATCATAGTGCGCTACAAGACCCAACACAATCCGAATGGAAGTATGTCTCACAACAGGCGAAAAAATCTCATTATAATCCACCCCCTCTCGCTGCGAATACCCCTTTGCTACTAAACGAGCCTTGAACTTTTCCCCCTCTTTTTCTGATACTGCCTCCTTGCGCTTGAAGATCCACTTGCAACCAATAGCACGCTTCCCTTTAGGAAGCTCCACCAAATCCCATGTATCATTCTTGTACAGTGACTCCATCTCCTCCGCCATAGCAGTTACCCACTTGTCCTTTTCCGGACTGTTTATAGCCTCCTTAAAAGTACTCGGGTCTCCACTACTAAGAACAAGAACATATGAAGCCATGTCTTCAAATCCATACCTGACCGGTGGCTTGATTACTCTCTTAGGTCTCCCAACTGAAGTACTAGCCACTTCTTGTGTAGGTTCCTTCGACTCCGGAAGAGTGAGATCCGCATCAGTATTATCCTCACGTAGCTCCACCTCAATAACTTGCTTCTCGCCCTCCTTGCTTTCTGGCACCTTCTCCTTATCATCATGAGTACACTTCAACATAGCCTTTTCATCAAAGACTACATCCCTACTAATCACCACCTTGCTTGACTTGGGATCCCAAAGCTTGTATCCTTTCACACCTGTTTCATACCCGAGAAAGACACACTGTTTTGACTTTGGGTCAAGCTTCGACCGCTCTTCACCAGGAATATGCACATAGGATGGACACCCAAACACCCGAATATCGGTGAAGTCTACCTCATTACCCGTCCATACCTCCTCCGCAAACCTGTTATCCAAAGAGACTCTAGGTGATCTGTTAATCAAGAAACATGCCATACTCACCGCATCAGCCCAAAAGTTCTTTGCCAATCCCGCATTGAATCGTAGACACCTAGCCCTTTCCGCAATAGTTCTGTTCATCCTCTCAGCCACACCATTTTGCTGTGGTGTCTTGCGTACCGTGTAGTGCCTCTTGATTCCATGCTCTCTGCAGAACTTCTTGAACTCGCCATCTGTGTACTCTGTCCCATTATCACTCCTCAAACACTTGATTTTCCGCCCTGTTTGGTTTTCCACTTCAGCTTTCCACACCTTGAACTTCTCAAAAGTCTCTGACTTGTGCCTCATGAAGTAAACCCAAACCTTCTTCGAAAAATCATCAATGAAAGTCACGAAGTAATAATGTCCTCCTCTAGATTCTGTTCTGACCGGCCCCCACACATCTGAATGAACATAATCGAGAATGCCCTTTGTTGTATGCTTACCCGTCTTGAACTGCACCTTGTTCTGCTTTCCAAGAACACAATACTTGCAAAACTCCAGTTTACAAGTCTTCACACCCTTCAACAACTTACGTTTATGAAGTTCCCGCATTCCCCTTTCACCCATGTGACCAAGCCTCATATGCCATAGAAGGGCATCAGTATCGACCTCCGACTCAACATATGTGACTCCACCTACAACCGTGCTTCCGAGCAACCTGTAAATGTTCTTGGAGCCTTTCTCACCCTTCATCACAACCATAGCACCCTTAACAACTTTCAGTACTCCACCTTGAGCCTTATAGTTCATACCATTAGCATCCAAGGTACCCAATGAAATCAGATTTTTAGAGACCTCCGGAACATGTCTAACATCACATAACGTTCTAACTACACCATCATACATCTTAATTCTTATAGTTCCTATGCCAGCAATTTTACATGTAGCACCATTACCCATAGTAACTATACCAGAATTAACTGACCTGTAGGTATCGAACCAATCACGATTCGCCGTCACATGAAACGAACATGCTGAATCCAGAATCCAACCATCTGTCGGGTGCTCCACAGCTGATGAAGTCGTGAGCATATCTCCATCCACATCCTCTGAGCAATCTTCAACCACATTGACTGACTTTGAAGATCCTTCCTTGCCTTTACCGTTCCCCTTCTGCGGACAATTTTGCCTCTTGTGCCCCTTCTCCCCACACTTGAAACAATTCCCCTTGTACTTCTTCCTTGACTGCGAACGAGAATTCTGCCTCTGCTGCGAGTTATCCGGGCCGAGTTCTCCCACGTTTCGATTTTCCTTCACAAATAACCCCTCACCCGCGGGTTCATCAACGGACTTCTTCCGTTTATGAAAAGCTAGAAGAGCTTCGTGACCAGGTTGCAACTCCACGGTATCCTTCCCCCAAGTCAACGTAGTAACAAGATTTTCGTATGTCGAAGAGGTCGGCAACGAATTCAGCAGCATCAACGCCTTGTCCTCTTCCTCGAACGTTACCTCCACCCTAACCAAATCATTGAGTATTTGGTTAAACGTGTGGATATGAGCCTCAAGATCCGAACCCTCTGCCATCTTAAGCCCATACAACCTTTGCTTGAGATGCAACTTGTTCGACAGCGATTTTGACATATACCGGCCCTCCAAAATCTCCCAAACCTTCGTCGGTGATTCCTCATCGATCACGTGATACACCACCTCATCCGCAAGGCACTGCCGTATTGAAGAAACAGCCCGCTCTTGCAACTCCTTCCATGGACCTTCTTCGATATCATCGGGTTTAGTCGAATGTCGAAGAACCTTTCCCAAGCCTGCTTGAACCAAGAAATCCTTCACCCTCCGTTGCCACAACGCAAAGTTTCCATGACCATCAAACTTTTGAACGTCGGACTTCACGGTGATAGAATTCCCCCCAGACATCGCAACCGTGCTCTGATACCAGTTGTTGTGCAATCGCAGCGGAAGCAAGAACACAAAACTCAAGAACACACACAAGCAATTAATCGGGAAATCGAAAGAGAAAGAGAAGAGATTAATTGGGGTTTTGAAGCCTCCGTTTCTGTATATTACTTTTCAATATTCGTCTGACCTTTACATAGGTTACAAAACAGTATTTATGTTGTTTACAAACCTAGCCCTAATAGAACAAGGAATAACCCAGAAACCCACGGCCCAAAACCCCCCAGCTTGAGGCGCACGCCTCAAATCAACCAGGGCGCCACTTTGGACTTTGTGCAATGCCAGACTGCTCCTCGGCGTGTGGTGCGCCCGCTGGACCATAGTGATGCGGCCGCCTGGCGCTAAACCAACAACGCCCAACCTTCTGTGAACGAGGCATCCGCCATGCCAAGATTGGTGCGCCCGCCTCAAAGCTGCCTTCACCACCACTTGCTTCGACGTTCCAGGCGTTCGCCTCACCATGTGTGGGGCGCCCGCCTCAACCTCCCTTGAAGAATCGAGCCACAATCCTACACACTTGAACACCATTCATATTGACCCGTGCCACGGGTATTTGAGTACTAGTATTTAACATTACTGCTCAAGTTAACAACATAACTTTTGTCTTTCCAATTTAGCACAAAAATGATTGACTACTTAATTTTGTCAATTACTAAAATAGAAAATGAGAATATTATTTTAACAATAGATTTGCAATTTTTATGTTGATTTTGCAATTTTTTTTTTATTTTTTATAAAAATATTATTTAGACTTCCTTTTATTATCCTCGTTTATTTTTTGTACAAAAGAAGAAAAAAGTGAGTAATATTAAAAGAGAATGGGTAGCCATGCAGACAAGTAGGTCACCACACATGCAGATAGTTTTGTCTTTTACTCATCAGTACAGACTCCGTTCTTGACATTCAACTAGCCTTTCTATGGATCCCACACCTTTTTGACTAAACTGCCATGGACCGATCAAGACTCTCTCGTGATCAAGGGATTTCAAATTCTCAAACTGCAATTAACTCCAATATAAAAAGTCTAACACGTAAGAAAATATACTACTCTCTCCGTCCCACTTCTTCAATAGTCATATTTTTCCTTTTAGTCCATCCTAAATTAAGAGTCACATTTCATAAATGGCAAATTTTGAACAATGTTTTAGACATTTATACCCTTATAATGTAAATATATTTACAAAAAAAATCATTCATTATGTCCTTATAATAATGTTAACATATTTAAAAAAAAAATAAGTCAAAAAGAGGTTTTGTCATACATGTTTTAACTTTTACATTCTCTCTCCTCTAATCTTCTACCCACTTGCAATTCTTTATTCATTTTTTAAAAATTTTCTTAAGAAGCGTGAAATACTACCCTGAATCCTTGAAATAGGACGGAAGGAGTACATAATATACATAATGTAAAAAGTGTACAATATAATGTAAGTAAAATAGAAGGTTTTTCACATTCTTAATGTAACATATACTCCCTCCGTCCCATTAGTAACAACAAATTTACTGTAGACACGGGAATTAAGGAAAAGTGAATTATAGTGGAGGGAATAGTGAATTATAATGGTGTTGTGAGTATTAAAATAATGTAGGAGAGAGAATGAGTGGAGGGAATAGTAAAGATTCCTTTTCATTTTAGGAAGTTTGTGGTTTGTAATGGGACGACCAAAAAGGAAAGTTTGTGGTTTGTAATGGGACGGAGGGAGTATTCAGCACTAAAAAAATTTACTTAACATTTAGTATAAAAATGTGCTTTTATATTCGTTCAAAATATTTTACATTTTTGACAATAAATTTTTCATATTGCGTTATTTGATTTTGAACGCTGGAGGCTGGATCCACTACTACATTTTCGAAACTTGTTAGATCAAGTTACTTATTTATGTAATGTGTCTTTTGTAATGTGTCTTTTTGGACACGAAACATGAAATGTTACTTTTTATATATGTAAGTTTTTACTGTCAATATCATCTTTTATTATTTATTGAATATTATCATTAGTATATTATATTAAAATATTAAATTAATATTATTATTATTATTACATATATGTAGGCCGTTGCATCAAAAAATGACTGTTGCTTTATTTCACCTAACAAGTCGTTGCACTAGAAAAGAACCGTTGCTTTATTTTACCAAACGAGCCGTTGCATTATAAATCATTATCATTGCATTAGAGAATTACCGTTGCATTATTTCACCAAATGACCCGTTGCATTAGATGTCACTCTAATGCAACACAAAGAAAATGTCGTTGCATTAGATTAGTTCTTCGTTGCATTAGACCTGATGCAATGGGACAGAATGCAACAGTCCTCTGACATTGCATTAGAGCTAATGTAACAAGAATTGACCTTTATGGCAACAAATTTAGACGTTGCATTAGACTTTAAATGTAGTAGTGCATGAACAAGCGATATGGTGTTATAGCAGGATCGGTAAGCCATGATTATAAGCTTGGGTTAAATATAAAATACTCCTAAGATAGTAATTATTGACTTTTTTTTTTTTGTAATTATATAAAAGAAGAATACTAGATATTGATGTTAAACAGTTATAATTGTTAGTGGATGAAGACGTAATACTATTATGATTCAAACGAATAAAAAGTAGGATTGTAAGTACTCTTTTTTTTTTGTAATTACATAAAAGAAAATGATATAAATATTCTAAACACTATTCATTACATTATTTGCTATTTTAAGAATAAAGCAAAGTAAAATTCTTAGTATAAAATGTAGCAAAAAGAAAAATACGACTTTTGGCCTGAAATGAAAAAAAAAATATTTGAAATGAAACAAAGATAAACGTACGAAATTATTTTATAATCATAGGACGACGGAGAAAGTATATATTTTTCAAATCAATTCAATTTTATATTACTATCATTATCGATAAAGATCAAAATATCCTAAATCGTATATCTTAAAGCACAATCGTATATCTTAAAGCAAGCGCGATCAATATATAATTGCGATATAGCAGTTTCAAATCCGAACAATTCATAATAATATGCTATGTTATGAATTCGTCATCCATGATGTCCACAAGAATTTCCTCCTTTACTTCCACAGTTGTTGTGAAACGTGCCAATGCAATACTCGATTTGATTTTTCCACGGATGTGAGAAAAATCGTCGTCCTTATCTTATCAAGGTTGAACTCCATTATTGATGGTGAACGCCCACTGCACATTTGTACATATTATATTTAAAGTGCTAGGACCATCCACGTATCATGTCTCATTGATCATTCTCATACACATTTTTATGTTATATATATCTCCCTTAAAAATTTACAACCCAGACACAGTCTCAAACTATATAAACTGTATTAAATTTACTTTAAAATATAATAATTTTCATACACATTTTTATGTTATATATATTTTGAGTTTGCACGCATATTAAAAAAATGAGTAAATAGTTTAAATGAGTATAGGACAATATAATTATCCAAAATGCTATTTATAATGCATCTGTGTTCAATGGAAGCTAGTTGAGTATTGATTTTTTTTTTCTTGTAATTGTTGAAGCGTTGTAAGGACAAAATTGTCCAAAATACTATTCATAAAATGCAATTTTAGGACTGAGACTTTTACTCTGAAATATACTAAAAACATTGCACTTGTAAGTTTATAAGTGCCCATTATTTATTAAAAAAATTCTACTTTTGAATTTTGCAATTTTTCATAAGATATTAAATGAGGTAAGTTTTACAATTTTGATATGGAGAACTGAGGGAGTATATATTTACCTTCCAAAACATACCCTATGGGTGGAAAGCTTCATGAACCAATGAAACAATTTTGATTCGACCGGTTATAATTGTTGATGCTGCAAAAATCGTGCTTATCAATCTTCGTCCAATCAGCAGGATCAATTACTTGGCTCCTTGACCTGAAACACAGAACCCATGACTAGCTGGATGTTCTCCGGCTTAGACCCTCGGGCGTGAGAGTAAGTATGGAGTATTTGAGAGCTAAATATTAATGAACAAGATGTATTTAAAATAACAAAGAGCAATTACCTTGGAACGGTTGATGTTGCCTTGTATTTATAGTTGTTGATGAGAGTCGTATTTGTGGTGGGATTGCATGAAATCCCTTAAATTGTGGAATAGATACGTGATTAGAGATTTTATCCATAAATAACTCCTGATTTGTAGGGAGTCTTGTTACATAAAGAATTGTAGATATGCCAGGACTCTGTAGGTCGACGTAATGATGCAGGTCGAGGTCGCCAGTTGGGTCTAGGTCGACCTGACTGATGGATAGGGATGAACCGTACCCGAATGACATTTGGATCGTAATATCGGACCAAGCTAGGTCGGGACCAAGTAGGTCGAACAATGAGCTTAGGTCGACTGATCATGTCGATGGACCTTGGGCCTAGAAATAATTGGGCCTAGCCCACTGAGATCGTGGTGGCGATAATTGATAGATGATTGGGCTTACTCGCTGGGCCTAGCTCGTCACTTTTATTCTGTTCAGTGGCCCCCAACTTTCTGAGTTGACTTGGTCGACCAGGAAGTTAAAAGAATTTCTGATGAAGCTTTGAAGTAGGTAGGGATGGTAATTTTATCGGACCCGACCCGACCCCGAACATATCCGAACCCGTTAGGGTCGGGTTTGGTAGCCATTTTTGAAAACCCGCCGGGTTCGGGTTCGATATTTCAACGGCACCCGACCTGAAACATGGTAATTGATGAGCCCGGATCTACTGAACCGGGCCCGCACTCGGTCTGGTCCAAGGAACCAGTGACGTGGCAGTTCCTAGACTGCTGGGGGGGAAGACCGCGGACAGATAGGCCCTTGAGGTCAAGACCGCGTCCCTCCCCGCATTAATCCTATCAAAGACCGGAAGGATCTTGACCGCTATATTCGTGCCCACACGACCTGTGAACGTTGGGTCCGTGCCCACAGATTGTATGTCCGCAGGGACCCATGCCCGCAGGAGGCATGACTGCTCCATCCGTGCCCGCGTCAAATACCTTTGACCGCGGCCACGATGTTGACCGCGGGCACATGTCTGCTTCCCGATTAATATCAAGCCTTACTGAGCAAGTTAGCTTACTGGCTCTGACATGCAAGTTGCCGGCTCCCCCATCACGCATTTAATGCGGCTCAGTCAGGCGCCTACTATTTCATTTAATGCGCCAAGCCATCTGCACGGCTCATGTCCCTTTCAGCCATGCCCCCTCTGCAGTCAATGTTCCCTCCGACAGACGGGGCCGATTAGGCTGCGGACACGTGTAGGCGGTCAAATACCAAAGTGCCCCAGGCTGATCTCATTGCTGATCTCATTGCTTACCTCAACAAGCACCACTACATTGCCTATAAATAGAAGGCCTTTGTCCCCTTGGGCAAGGTAAGTTCCAAATACATTGAGTAAGCCATATTACTCTAAACCCTAAACACACACACACCAAGGTATTCCAAGCCTTATTATCTCAGTATTCTTACTCTCACACCCGAGGGCCTGAGTTGGAGTAACATCCAACTTTGACCTTAACGGTGCTCTTTTGTGTTGTGATTTAGGTACATCAATACACCAAAAATATCCTAGCCAGATATCCTTGAACCGCTCCTGACCCTGAAATGCTTGGCGTCATCAGTGGTTCCATTGCCGGGAAACTAGCTTTCATTAGTTTTTCCCATTTCAAATCTTTGTTTTCAGAAACACCTTGTATTCTAAACAACTGACTGTCAAAAGCTTTCCTTTTCAGTCACTTTCCTTCTCTTCCAAACATGTCGAAAAATATGCAAAATGTTGGTCAGTTGACCATTGAGGACCCTAACCAGGCCTCACCTTCCAACGCCAATAAGGGAAAGGCTGCGACCTCTGTTTTCAACCGTATGGGGGCCCGTTCCCAGTCTGCTCATACCCTTTCCCCTGGCCAGATAGCTATACACAAACTGACAGACGAGGCCCGAGCTGAAAAGGCCCAAGCCCTCCTAAATAATAGCCCAAAAACCCCCCAAGCTCCTCTGAAAAATACCGCCTTAAACACTCCACTCTCCCCGGAGCAAATCCTGAGAAGGACAGAAATCCTGGCCTCCAAGGAGAAGCTGGTCGCAGAGGCCATGGCCATCGCCGACGCTCAATTGGAGATGTTTGAGATAGAGGCCAATGGAGGGCTCCAGTTCCCTCAGGGGTCACTAAGGTTCTCCCAACGAGCTCCCCCTAAATCGCTTGCTAGTCAATCTAGGGGAGCAAACCGGGTTGAACCAACCCTTGAGCGCGGGCAGCCTGCTAAGCGCACGGTGGTGCAGGTGGAAGATAGCGAGGAGGTTGGAGAAGAGGCCCAATCCAACCTACGTGCGAAGTCCAAAGCTAGACCCTTGGCTCCGGCCAAGGGGAAGGCCGTGACTCCACGAGCTAAGAAGCAGAAGGTTGATAGCCAGAACCCTGAGTTTGCAGATTTCATGCAGAAGATGTGGGAAACCCATCAGAAGGCCGCCTAGAAATGTGGCCGCACCATGGACGCCTTCAGCGACAAAATTGCGCGGGCACCTATTCAGAAGGGCAAGCCCCCCCTAGATGGACACCTATGATGGCTCCAAAAATGCCAAGAGTCATATGGGACGATTTGAAGGCCAAATGGCTCTATTCTCCTCGGAGGAGTCCGTGATGTGCAAAGCCTTGGCTGCGACCTTCACGGGCAAAGCCCTATCCTGGATGCTGGCTCTCAAACCTCGGTCCATCCAATCATTCAACCAATTCAGGAGCATCTTTCTTACTGCCTTTCTTTGGTCTTTGGTGTGCCCGCTAGACCAAAGACAGACCTTGTCCGTGTCAAGCAGGCCCCTGGGGAAGCAACAAAAGATTACATCTCTCGGTTCAGAAAGGTGAGCGAGGAGATTGTAAACTTGGAAGGAGGAGACATCAGACTCTGTTTTGAGGGCGGCCTCACCTCCTCTTTCCTCAAGATGAATTTTGCCTCTAGCCCGCCAAAAACCGTGGAGGAAATGTATGAAAGAGCCTCGGCCATAGCCTCTGCTGAAGAGCCAAACGTGCCCGCTCCCAGAGCATCCGCAAAAGAAAGAATAAGCCAAGTTCAGGAGACCACCCCGGAGCCTGCCCGCACTAATAATCAGGGCAATAACAGAGGCCGTGGGTCAGACAAACTCCGGAAGGCAGTGGATAGTACACCTTTCACCGAGCTCACCGAGCCAAGAGTGGTAATAATGAGAGCCTCAGACTTTCCTCCTCCTCCCCCAATGCTCAGAAAACAAAATGAGAGGAGTAGGGCTAAGTTCTGTGAGTACCACAACGACCACGGGCACGGTACTGAAGATTGCTTCCAACTAAAGAGAATAATCCAACAGAAAATCAATAACGGGGAGCTGACCCAGTGGGTTAAAGGGAACAACAACAATGCCCCCAACAACAATAACCAGCAGCGGGCACGAAATACACGTGGCCCCGAAAGGAATGAGAGAGATAACTATGATGAGGATTTGGAGGATTATGACATTCATTTCATTGGCGAGGAGCCTCCCTCCAATAAACAACTCTCCCTTCAAATCCGCACTTTGGAGAAAGTTTTTCTGATTCCCCCCATGACTCCGGAAGAAGAGCAGGAAATAGGGTTCAAAAAGAGTGAACTTGCCTCCTCCCTATTCCACTCTACTCAGCCCATTACCATCCCTATGAAGATCAACCGGGCCAACATACACCGAGTCCTAATTGATACGGGCGCGGCCAGAGACATCCTCTACTACCACACGTTGGTTAGCATGAGGATGACCGAGGCTAACCTGTCTCCTTATGCGGGCATGTTGGAAGGCTTCACAAATCACGCAGTGGGGGTAAAGGGGACGATTGTGTTTGAAGTAACTATTGGGGAAAAACCCATGCAGAAGACGGCCAAAATCACTTTCATGGTGGTCGATCTTCCTTCCCAATACAATGCTATTCTAGGCCTAACTGCTCAGGCCGAATTGGGAATAGTTGCTTCCGTTCCCCACCAGAGGGTGAAATTTAACACCCCGGGCGGGGTTGCTACCATCAAGAACCAGCCCGGGAGATTCCTCCGAGCACTCGAGGAGAAGAGAAAGGCAAATAAAGGCCAGACATCCTGCCCGCAGATAGAGGGCGAGGACAAAGCGAAGAAAGGGAAGGCCCTAGCACTTGTGCCGCCACTACCGCCACCCATTCCAATTGGCATGCTTTCTTTCCATTCCACTAAGGTGGAGCTCAAGACGAGCAGAAAATCCAAACAGTTGGCCCCTATTGAGGGAGGATACATTGATCGAGGAATTGAGGGTGAGATTGACCGCGATGTCATATACTCTATGGCAACACTAACCGGAGCTCAGGTCAACCCCCCAACTATTATCATTGACTCCTTGCACAATCGTGAAATCAGCGACCTTCAACCTAACGACGAGCTCGAGGAGGTGGTCATCAACCCCCACTTCCCCGAGCAAACTGTTAAGGTTGGGCTGGAAATTCACTACGAGGAGAGAAGGATACTCATCGAGTTCCTTAGAGAAAATTGTGATGTGTTCGCTTGGAGGGTGGAGGATATGCAAGGAATCAGCAAGGACGTAATCCTCCACAAAATCAATGATGACCCATCCTTCAAAAACATCCATAAAAAATCAAGGTACTTCTCTCCGGAGAAAGAAATGGCGATCAAGGAAGAGGTAGAAAAATTACTCAAAGCGGGGATAATAAAGGAGATTACCTACCCAAAATGGCTAGCCAATGTGGTTATGGTCAAAAAATCCAACGGCAAGTGGAGGATGTGTGTTGATTTCACGGATCTCAACAAGGCATGCCCCAAAGACTGCTTCCCTCTTCCTCGCATAGACAGATTGGTGGATTCTATAGCCGGCCACAGAGTATTGAGCTTCATTGATGCGTACTCCGGCTACCATGAGATTCAAATGGCTCCTGAAGATGTCCGCTCCGTTGCTTTCATCGCTGCGGGCAAGACTTATTGCTACAAAATGATGCCCTTCGGGCTAAAAAATGCAGGAGCCACATATCAGCGAATGGTCAATCTGGTCTTCAAAAACCAACTGGGCAGAAATCTTGAGGCCTACATTGACGATATGGTTATAAAGACTAAGGAAAACTCCCACGAGCTCGACGTGGAGGAAACCTTCAAAAACTTACGCCGTAATAACATGAAGCTAAATCTCTTTAAGTGTGCTTTTGGGGTCAAGGCGGGAAAGTTCCTCGGATTCATGGTCAATCAAAGAGGGATAGAGGCTAATCCTGAAAAAATCCAAGCCCTATTAGACATGAAACCTCCTGCTTGCGTGAAGGATGTACAAAAACTCAATGGTCGCATCACCGCACTTGGCCGCTTCATCTCGCGATCAGCAGAGAGATGCCTCCCCTTCTTCAAAACTCTAAAAGGGGGGAAGAAGCCTGACGAATTTGCATGGAATCAAGAATGCCATCAAGCTTTTGAAGAAGTCAAGACATACCTCGGGCAGCCACCTCTTCTCAGCAGCCCGGTGCCCGGGGAAGAGCTTTTTCTGTTTTTAGCAGTTACTGATCTGGCAGTAGCTGCTGTTCTTGTAAGGGAGGATAATAACTCCCAAAAACCAGTTTATTATGTATCTAAGGCGTTGTCCGCCGTAGAAGGGTGTTACCTTAATATAGAAAAGTTAGCTTACGCTTTGCTTGTATCTGCTCGAAAATTAAGAGCTTACTTTTCTGCACACCCTATAACTGTACTGACTGAGGCCCCGCTTAGAAAGATTTTACACAAACCAGAGTCCTCGGGGAGAATGCTAGCTTGGTCTATCGAGCTCACTGAGTTCCAGATCACCTACTCCCCGAGAAAGACAATCAAAGCGCAGGCCTTGGTAGATTTTGTGGTAGAATCATCATTCAAAATGGCGGACAGCGACCTGGGAAAAAGAAAGCGGGCAGAATCTGAAGAAGTCCCAAATAGCCCGAGCACAGAAATCATACAACCAAGGGAGCGTCCAGAGGAGGTATGGATTTTATATGTGGACGGCTCTGCGAGCAAGCTAATTAGTGGCGCGGGCATACTTCTGATCGCACCCTGCGGGGAGAAATTTAAGAGGGCCTTAAGGTTCAAGTTCGAGGCATCTAACAATCAGGCTGAGTATGAAGCGATTATAGCAGGCATGGAATTGGCAAGAGACTTGGGAGTTCAGAATATAGAGATCAATAGTGACTCTCAGCTTATAGTTAATCAAATTAGGGGGGAGTATGATACTATCAACCCAGTACTAACTCGCATCGCGGCCTTGCAAAAACCCTCATCAAAAATTTCACCTACTATGAGCCGAACCAAGTCATGAGAGAGGATAATGTGGAAGCCGACCTCCTCTCCGTAATAACCGATCAGAAATTGGGGAATTAGAAGCGCTGCCGATTGAGTTCTCGAAAGACTCCGCCATAGATCGAATTCAGATAAACAATCTTGAGGATCAAGTAAGGGACTGGGTAGATGAGATCAAGGATTACATCGAGAAGCAGACCCTCCTCGAGGACCCAGTAAAGGCTAGAGCCATCAGAACGGTGTCCGCGAAATACCTCGTCCTCGAGGGGGTACTTTTTCGATGGTCGTTCACCAAGCCTTTGCTGAGATGTGTCAAAACTCACATGGTCACCAACTTACTCTATGAGGTCCATGAAGCAGTTTGTGGCGGAGATCCAGGTGCTCGCACTCTCTCAGACAAAATCAAACTCCAAGGTTTCTTTTGGCCTACGATGAGGAGGGATGCACAAGAGTACGTCAGAAAGTGTGATAAATGCCAGAGATTTGCGGACATTCCTAGACTACCATCAACAGAGCAGACTTTGGTAGTACCATCGTGGCCGTTTGATACGTGGGGGATAGATCTTATTGGACCATTTCCAACTGCTAGAGGAAACATTAAGTATGCTGTTGTGGCCGTGGATTATTTTACTAAATGGACAGAAGCCAAGGGCTTAGCTACCATCTCCGAGGAGAACACTATCAATTTCGTCCACGACCACATCTATTGCCGATTTGGAGTTCCCCGAGCAATAATTTCAGACAATGGCACTCAGTTCTCCGCAAAGTTCACCGCGGAGTGTGAAAGAATGAAAGTACAACACCGCAAATCTGCAGTTGCCTATCCTCAAGGAAATGGCCAGGCTGAGGCCGCAAATAATTTAGTTCTGACCGCCCTAAAGAAAAATTTGGAGGGGCGAGGAGGACGATGGTTGGACGATCTCCAGACCGCATTATGGGTTGTCCGCACAACTACAAGGAATTCTACAGGAGAAACTCCTTTCTCGCTCACGTATGGGTCAGAAGCAATGGATCCAGTTGAGGTTGCCCTACCCTCGTACAGAGTCACATACTTCGACGAGTCTCAAAACGAGGCAAACAGAAGGTGTGACCTGGACGATCTCGAAGGAAAAAGAATGCGGGCCTATGAAAAAATGGTAAACTACAAGCAAAAAGCGAAGAAGTACCACGATAAAAGGGTGAATAAAAGGAGTTTTTTAGTTGGAAATTGGGTGCTTAGAAGCGTAGAGGTCCAAGGGGTCCAACCTGGTTTCAATAAGCTGTCCCCGAGGTGGGATGGACCATATGAGGTTACCAAAATAGTCAAGGAGGGTACCTACATATTGCGACCAAAGGAAGGAGCAGAGCTTAAGCACGCTTGGAATAGCGACCACCTTAAAAGATACTTCTTTTGAAATCTTTGTAATTTTTTGAAGGAGTATAGACTATATGTATATATAAAGGAGAAGTTATCATCATATTTTGATGCAAAAACCTATTCCCACCAGCCTCAAAAGCTAAAGTGGATGCCCGCAAGCGGATGCCAGTAGGTTAAAGAGCAAACATATGAGCTCCTACCTACTGATGCGCAAAGATCCTTTAAGATTCGCAAGCCTATATGTGTACAAAGGGCCATTACGTCCGTACTAAGATCGCGGGGAGGATACTCCGTCCTGCCCGTGTGACACCACCAAAAATAAGTGGATATAGATGCCAGCGGGGACAAAGACCGAAAGTCCGCCCCGCTCAGTGCGCGAAGGTCCTCGTTAGGGCCGTTACTCGTATGCCTGTATGTGACAAAGGCCTACATATAAGCCCGTTCACCTGATCGCCATGAGACCCTCACTAAAAACCTCAAGGGGTTTTGAATAAAGGGTCAAAAAGCGTGAACCTCCAATAAGGGGATACAGATGCCAGGGGGTTAAAGGGCCTCTATGCTAAATATGCTCCTACCTTTCTGTTGCGTAGACAATAGCCTCACGGCCACCTTCTACATGCCCTATGAAAGTAGCTTGCCTTGGCTGCTTTTGACTTACACCACGGCTCGCAAGGCTGGGAATAAGTGTAAATGGATGGGAGTGATCAAAAGAGTTTAACAGAGCCAAATAGACAAACTGGGGTCAAGACCCCTGAATTTGCCACAAGGCTAAACAAACGCGGTCACAGAGAAATAGGGCTGACTCTCACTAAAAACCTCAAGGGGTTTTGAATAAAGAGTTAGGAAAACTCAAAAAATGCGGGCAAAGGGCATATTAAGCTTTTGACCGCAGAAGGAGAGTATAAAATTTAATTGTTAGTCAAAAACGCTGAAAAAAGTAAGAAGCAAGAAAGCAAGTACTAAGGTGCTCGAAAATTGCCAAATACTCAAAATAGCCTTCAAGACGAGAAATTAAGATAAATAATGCAGGATCCAAGGGAGGAAAACTGTTTCTATTAATAAGGAAGAATAATTACAAAGGTCCTACCTTCTATTACAACAAGGAAAAAAAAAAAACCTAAGCTATTGGAGCTTGCCCCTTGGGATCTTCGGATTGGGGTTGGAGAGGGCAGGCTGTTCACAAGAAGGTCTGTGAAGGAGCTGCCCGATGAGGAAAGAGATCTCCTATGGCAGGCCCATCGGGAAGAACGCGAGCAAGGGCATCCCCGAGAGAGATAGGGTTCTCCCCAAATCGTAGTTCATCCAGTTCGCCGATTAGGCTAAGGGCAGTCACTTCTGCCACAGGAGGCAAGGAGGCCGCGGCGGACAGCTCCAAGCCCTTAACCTCATCCTCGGACAGAGGAACTAACGCATGCCCGGGCAGGCATTCATTATCCGTAGCAACAAGCGAGCCAATCACGGCCAACTCTTGCACGGAGAACTTGCCCGTGGCCGCGAAGTTCCGAATCTGTGTCCGAACCCCGGCCTCGTACTGAGCCAGATTCTCAGCAATGAGCCAGTCCTTGAACTCTTGGGAGTTCTTATACTCCTCCACCGCCTCCTTGCGGACATCATCCAGAGCGGACTTCCCCTCCGCCTCCAACCTTTTGTAGGGGAGCAGCTGCTCGGACAGCTCGTCCACCTTTTTCTCCAAGGCCTCCAGATCAACCTTGGCAGCCTCCAGCTTGTCCGCGAGCTCTTTATTCCTAGGCTCCCACTCAGCCTTGTGCCCGCGGAGCTCATCCCGCTGACCCCTCACCCTTTCAAGGTCCTTCTCCACCACGGCCAGTCGGTCGGAGAAGTCCTTCAGATCAGACTCCTTTTGAGCGAAAGCCTTATCCTTGTCATCCATAAGGGAGTTCAAGGTCCCAATCTTCGCTTGAGCCTCCTCCAGCTCACGGAGTTTGGCCGCCAAAATGGAAGTCTTGTTCTCCACTTCGGCGGTCAGGGTATCGCAGCTTTCCCGCAGCCGCAGTACTTTATTGCTCACCTACGGGGAAAGAGAGCAAGAGTTAGACGGATTGAAAGGGTGAAAGTGTGAAGCCAAAAAGGGACAGGCGATTATCTACCTCGGTCAGGGCGAGGCCTATATCCCCAACCATGGCAGAGGCATTCTCCTCGACAACTATATTCTTATAGAAGTCTGGGGAGTATAGACGGTTCACCAGCCCGATCCCCACTGAGGCGTTGGCTGAGCTCCGGGCATAAATGTCCACCCCAGTTACAGCGGTCACATCAGATAGCTTTTTTCTGACGGCCAGCGTCTCCTCGCGGGTGGTCAGAGGGGCCACCGGATAAGCCACTGAGCAGATTGACCCCCCAATGGGGGAAGAGGATGAGACCGCAGCAGGAGCAGTGGTGGTCCGGGGAGGAGCGTCCCCGATTTTCTGGAGCTTCCTGTGTACTTGCTCCGCCTCTCCATCCCTTTCATTTCTCTTCCGAGAATCCACTTGGTGGCCGGAAGAAATGGTGCGGCCTGGGGAGGTCGCCCGGAGAGCGTGGGCAGGAGGAGGACCCTTGGGAGGAGGAGGCAGATTCCCTGTAGTAGGGATACCCTTTGGAGCGGACAGAGGCTCCCCCGTTTTCCTGCTAACTACAGGAATAGTTTTATCCTTAGTTGGGGCTCCCCCCATCTCAGTCTGCCTCTTCGCGGCAAAGATCCCTAATGGCCTGTTTGTTCTTGGCCTTCAACTGAGCAGCATTTAGAGGGGCCATCAGAAATTGTACTCTTCTGGATCTACTCTGGAGGGAAAGAAAAATGGTTAGAATGCAGTTCAAAAATTCAAAGGCAAAATAAATTGGCAACAGTTGTATGAAAAAATCAGAGACCGATAAGTTCAGGGGGATCGCATTCTGCGCCCAGCATACAGGTCCTACAGTCGGCCTCAAATAGATAGTGCTCGTGCACCCTCTAATCAGGGTCACGAGGCAAAGGCTCTATTTCTACTCTGGGGCCATATGGGGCCCCCTCCCTGCGAGGAGCCACCCCCGAGTAGATCAAGAGTGGCTCAGATTCAACTATGGCTCCCACGTTATATACGGGCTCCTCCCCGCTGTCTAGATAAAGGGCCAGATATCACTCTAAGACACAGCGCAGGACATCGGCAGAGGAGGGGTCCGGATAACTCCTAGCGGCCACCTTCATCGGGACTGGACTGGAAGGTTTGGGGAAGGGCCAGCCAAACCTAGACTCGATGACCAAAACATCCCTCTGGTTCCATTGGTCAAATTTGTTTGAGGGGGGAGAGAAGGTCCGGGTAGAGTAATTCCTAGCCTTCAAACTCAGAATACCCCGGCTAATCTGGTTCTGGTAATAAGCGTAGAGCCCGGCGAGGGTAGGTTCATAACCCAGGAATCTGCAAACCGTGATAAAGGAAACTATAGCCCTAATGGCATTGGGAGTCAGGTGCATGGGGAGGCAGCCGTTGAACTCCAGGAAGAAATAGAAGAAGGGGTCCAGGGGCAATCTCAGGCCATTCTCAAATTGGGCGCCATAGAAAATGCAGGCCCTATTGTCCTCGCGGACATCTGCTATGGTTTCTGGCCGCAGCTTGTCCTTGTCCTTCAAGTGAACATGCCCAAGGGTGCGGACACGGAAGGACTTGCGGTCAACATTGTAAACATCATAAATGTCCTCCTCCCAGTCAATAGTAGCCACCTCCTTGGATTTCTTACTGCGGCCACGACCAGGGTTCACCTCAGCTGCTGGCCTCTTGCCTTTATTCCGAGCAGGGGCCACCACTATCTCCTCCTCCTCGGAGTCAGGGTCAAAAAAGGCATCGACTATGTTCGTCGTCTCATTAGCCCTCTTGAAGGTCCCCGCGGCCCTCCTATCCTCAACATCGCGGTCATCCTCCTCGGTCTCCGAGCTCGACGAGCCAAAGAGAGCGGTGGCATCACAGCGGGCAAAAGTTACTTCATCCTCATACTCCCCGCCTCCAGTAGTCTCAAAGTTCAGAGGCTCCAGTTCCTCGCTGCTACTCAGGTCAATTGGGTTATTAGGGGCCGCGGGCACATTAGGGAATACTGTCCTCAGGGGCAGAACATCCTAAGGGTCATTCAGGTCCATGCCCGGTGCCCGCGAAGCATTGGTTTGTTCAGGATCCATCAGTTCGCACTTTTCCCAGTCACAAATTACTTCGGGGACGCGAATCGCTCTCCTCACTAATTCAACGGCGTTCAGAGCCTGATCTCTCTCGCGGGGAAACCTGCACAAAACCCCCATTACAAAATTTCTTAGCCTACGGTGATCCCCCAACACCAGTACATCACGATTGTAAATGTACTTCCTCTTGGCCTCCCACAACCGGGGTGGGACGAAAGGCCCCCAATCGTCTTTCTCACAGAAATACAAGAAGCTATGCAGGGATAGCCTTATCCACCCTAGCCCTACCTTCCTATAGATTCCCCCCGTCCGTTTACAAACGGCAAAGGTATCAGGGGTGGATCCATCTCCTAATTCTATGGGACGGCGGGGTCCAAACTCACGAGTAGTCATTCTACAACACCCAAAAAAGAAAAACAGAAAGAGATGAAGAAGGAACACCCCAAAATTACTTACGAAAAAGGACTGGAAGGTTGGATTCGAAGAACGCTAGCACAGAAATCGCAGCAAGAAATTCTCTCTCAAGGGCTCTTTGAAGGTTTGGAAACGGTAAAAGGGTTTGAGGTTTAAGGGTTTGGTATTTATAAGGCCTACCTATACGGGTTAACCCGTTAACCCGTATTAATTAGCCCACAAACCACGCCTCAGACCCTGAACCGTCTCCAAACGTTTGAAAATTCAAAAATTCCGCCGGTTGAGCATTTATTACCCCCCTTGGATGACTAGCACGTACCCCTGTACGTACCACGCCCTGTCTTTTCATCTGCCCAGGGGCCCACGTGATTAACCGGGAGGCACAGCATGCAAGGGGCCACGTGTCTCTCACTGGTGCCTCCCGAACGTTCCCATAGGCCCATGGGGCCAAGCAACAACCAACAAAAACGCTAACACTGGTGCTCGCCAAAGCGGCGATCCAATCCTACTGAGCTTCTAGTACCTCCTCGCTCAGACCATAAATAATCACACTCGGAGCTAGGGGCCATTGATGAGCCCGGATCTATTGAACTGGGCCCGCGCTCGGTCTGGTCCAAGGAACCAGTGATGTGGCAGTTCCTAGACTGCTGGGGGGGGGGGGGGAAGACCGCGGACAGATAGGAGCTTGAGGTCAAGACCGCGTCCTTCCCCGCATTAATCCTATCAAAGACCGGAAGGATCCTGACCGCTATATTCGTGCCCACACGACCTGTGACCGTTGGGTCCGTGCCCGCAGATTGTATGTCCGCAGGGACCCATGCCCGCAGGAGGCATGACCGCTCCATCCGTGCCCGCGTCAAATACCTTTGACCGCGGCCACGATATTTACCGCGGGCACATGTCTGCTTCCCGGTTAATATCAAGCCTTACTGAGCAAGTTAGCTTACTGGCTCTGACATGCAAGTTCCCGGCTCCCCCATCACGCATTTAATGCGGCTCAGTCAGGCGCCTACTATTTCATTTAATGGGCCAAGCCATCTACACGGCTCATGTCCCTTTCAGCCATGCCCACTCTGCAGTCAATGTTCCCTCCCTGACATGGCCAATTAGCTGCGGACACGTGTAGCTGGTCAAATACCAAAGTGCCCCCTAGGGCTGATCTCATTGCTGATCTCATTGCTTACCTCAACAAGCACCACTACATTGCCTATAAATAAAAGGCCTTTGTCCCCTTGGGCAAGGTAAGTTCCAAATACATTGAGTAAGCCATATTACTCTAAACCCTAAACACACACACACTAATGTATTCCAAGCCTTATTATCTCAGTATTCTTACTCTCACACCCGAGGGCCTGAGTTGGAGTAACATCCAACTTTGACCTTAACGGTGCTCTTTTGTGTTGTGATTTAGGTACATCAATACGCCAAAAATATCCTAGCCAGATATCCTTGAACCGCTCCTGACCCTGAAAAGCTTGGCGTCATCAGTAATACTTAGGAATAAACATAGAATAATATAAGTCTGTTTCATGAAAATCTTGTATACATTATTTTCACTATGAGAGAGTGGATGGATGTAACTGAAACTTCCCTTGTTCTCCAGCATCAATCGGCATTGGCCACTAGCTATAGTCTCTTCTCCACTTCTTTCCATTTCAATAACAGGGAGTTATATAAGTATGTGAACATTAATGTTAGGCCCTCCATTTCTCAGTCAACTTGTTTCAACTTGCATATAGCATCTTGGTACTAACAACTTGAGTCCTCCTATTGCATCTTGATCATTTGCAGGTTGAACTATTGTTACGTTAACCCTACTTTTCAGGGAACGTGTCAAAGTAATAAGAGACCAATTCAACGACGTTTTCTTCACCAAAAATACCCAGCAACGGATCACTTTCATCTCCATCAACGAAGTGGCGAATAAATCTCAACTTACCTCCGAGATTCTAGGCTTGTTATTTTCTTTGTATTTAGCCGTTATTTGAGGTATAAATAGGGGGAAAAACACTTGTATTACTCACACGATCACTCTAGCTTAAGCTCCCTTTGTATACGCTCCTAGTTCTGTAATCTTCTAAATACTTAGTAAACTTTTGGTCAAGGCAGGTTCCTAAACCTCCCGGGGTTTTATACCGGTGAACAAGTTGTTCAAGGGCTTTCCTTAGTCAACAAGTACCTTTTGTTCATTTCTATTCAACCCGATAATCATTGTACCCTGATTCTTATCACTTTAGTCATTTTTCTCGTCATTGGTAACGATTGCTGAAATTTGACCAAAACAATTAATATTATAATGGGTGGTGTTCCATTGGAAATGATTAATGATAACAACTAGTTAGAAACTAAAGTAAATTCTTAAGGATTGCAGGGAAAAACAATCTGAGGTCACAAAACAATATGGTGTTTACGTCATGAAAATGGGGTAGATCCAGAAACATGGTAATATTCAGGAATAAACAGTTTGTGTCGGGTCGGGTTCGGGTTCATACATTTCGGGTCGGGTCAGGTTCGGTTAGTATGTTCGAATAATCGGGGCGGGTTCGGTCAGGCCAAACCCGACCCGAACCCGACCCGTTGCCATCCCTAGAAGTAGGCTGTAAGTCGACATTCGAGCTGATGTTGGGTCGAACAAAGGTGACGTGGCTCAATACTGGCCGTTTTGTTGGACGGTTGGATCATTGAAAGCGCCGTATTTCTGGAATCATTTCTGTTTTGACGTTTGGGAAACCGTCTCGAAAACCACTATGACACTTTTAATTTTGAAATTAACCGTTTGAATTTTATTTTTTCCTTTTCAATTACGGAAAATACAAATAGCCAAATCCTTTTCCTTTTCGAACTTTTACTTTCCTCCAGCTTCCGTATATCTGCGGCGATGGCAGCGAAGCAGCAACTGGTTTAATTCGAGCTTTCGTCCTCTGCAATAACCCTTCTTCGTTCCAACTGATTAAGGTATTCCTCTCACCCTCTTGCATTAGGGTTTAAGTTCTGCTCTTTCTTTGATTCGCCATGGCTAGGACCTTTAGTAGTGAACCAGGAGCTTGGTATGGTTATTGCAATGTAGGTGAAACCCTAGGTGCTTTAGAGACGAACGACCCAAGAGTTGTTTCCTTTAATCTTTTCCATGAGCTACTTGACCACATAGCTCTGTTCTACGTCCGAGGTCCCAACAAACCTTCATTCCTTAGGAATAGAAAAGGATTTCCGGGGGAATCTAGGTCGCCCCTTAGTGTGTCCCTTAGGTCCCTTGAAGCTGTATATAGGACTGATTTCCCAATTTCCTCTTCTTCTTGTACAGATATGGAAGCTCATGGGGGAGCAACAACTTTGACTTCTTCAAGCCCATGAATTGTGGATTCCTTCGAGTCCTCCGTTGTATCTGGGAGGAATGAAAGGAGCTACGTGCCTCCTAGGCCGCTTCGAGGGAAGAACTCTCAATCTCGAATAGATATGGTGTACAGATTTTGTGAGGTGGATAGCAAGGAATTCCCTGTGACTCATTTCAGTAAGAAGGAATTTATGAAACTGTTTGGTAGTACCTATGCCATTGATCCAATTAGGGTGGCCTTTTATTATGGCTAATTCGAGGCTGGCTTAAGATTGCCATTGGACCCTTTCATCATTGAATTCTTGGAATGTTTGGACGCCTTGCCCCTCCACCTTGGAGCCAATACTTGTAGGGTTTTAGTATGCTTTGCCATAGTATGTTGCTTCCTTGGATACGAGCCTTGCATGAGAGTCTTTAGGGAGTTTTTTAGTGTCAAAATAGATAAGACTGACTTGGGAATCAGCACCCCCTCAAAACCAAAATGCCCCCAAGCTGTTTATTAATCTTTCGAGTAAGGTGAGTGGCTCAAACTCCAATGTGATGGTAGTGGAAAGTAGGAGAGGATGGGAGTTCCCCTTGCCCAACGCTGAATCCAAGGTCATAAGGGAAGAGGATTATTGGGAGCCGGACTAGTGCACTGAGCTGTATAAGAAATTGGTCGAGGTGTCAAATAAGGGACCCATCAGTTGGGATATTTTGGGAACTACCAAGAACAATTACATCCAAGCTGGGATGATGATTGGTAATGGGGATGTGGTGCCTCTGGTCCGCATTGATAGAAGCATAAGGTACCCTGATTGGGTAACAAGCATAAGGTACCCTGATTGGGTAACCCATGAGGGGGGTCAATTTAGATTCAAAAGAGAATGCCACTATTGCAAAGGAGAGGCAGACCATTGTAGGTTCAAGGTGGACCATTTTGGTGGTAAGTTTTTACTCGTATTTATCTCTTAACTCGTCTATTGATTGCTCGTATGCAGAAATGTTAGCTCGTACATAGAACTTGTTTGTATGGCTTTTAGCTCGTAGATAATTTACTCGTATGTAGAACTTGCAGCTCGTACATATCTTGCTCGTACGTAGAACTTTTAACTCGTACGTAGAACTTCTATTTGTCGAACTAACACTTTATTATCTTGGTCTTGTGCAGTTCTGACTCCTGAACAAGAAACCAAAATGGGACGAGTCATTGATATAAGGAAAAGCAAGAAAAGCTGCGGGGCTGCTAATGCCCATGAAAGTCGAGAAAGAGGGCGCAGAGCGCCAGAGGCTGCTGAAGCTAGTTGATCAGGAAACGGAAAAGTTCATTCCTATGGATGATGAGCTCGAGCAACTGGAGGAGGAGCGAGCTGGGGATGATTCTCAAGAGACGAGTAATGCGGGGGCCGAGGTGGAGGTTGAGCCGGTACAGGAGCTCGTGAAAGAGGCTCCTCAAACTAGGTCCCGAGCTCAGACTAGGGCGAGGATGCCGATTATTGATATTGATGAAGAGGAGGAAGACGACTACGCTCCTCTCAGCCATAAAAACAGGAAGAAGAAGACCAAATTAAACCCACCCTCTGAAAAGGTAGATGCATCTACTAGTGTTTCTTTATCTCCCTCTCTCCAAGTCTCATATTCCGAGCTAGTTCAAGCTCGAGTAGATAAATTGAGTGACGTTCCGCCATTGACTGGAGTGAATAGCTCGGCTAGAGAGTATCCTGAGCTCGAGTATGGCAAAGTGATTATGAGGAGAGCTGCTGATCAAGACTTGGTCAAGAAATTTGCTGATAGAGGTTTGACTGCTGAAACCTTCTTAGCTAGGTATGGTTTGGTTCACTCAGAGGTAATACTTGTAATCTTTTATACCATTATTGATTTTTTCTTTTGCTCATCTAATCCTCTTAACCCAATCTTGGTCAATCTGATCCCCTTTGTTTACTCGGCGTTGTAGTCTCTTGCTATGACAGAGCTAGCTACAAGCTATTGGAAGGCTTCTGAGGAGCAAGAAAAGCTGGCTAAATCCATGCTAGCTCACAAATTCGATGAGCTGAAAAAGCTGGAGGTGGAGCATGCCAAACTTAAGGAGGAGTACTCTGATTTAGATTCAGCTTTTGAGTCTCAAAAACTTGTGAAGGAGGATGCTCTGAAGGCCAAGGAGGATGCTTGGGGGAAGCTGGGAAATGTTAAGAAAGAGCTCGCTGCTGCCAAGACGGAGAAGGAGAAGGTTGGCCAAGAGCTGGAAGTGGCGACCAAAACTTTGGAAGAGAACACTATGATGCTGAATAAGCGAATTGACGACCTCAAAGCTGCTCGTCAACAATGGGAGGCCGAGATAAAAGTTCTTGTGGATGCTGCCAAGGAAGGCAGTGAAGGCCTACAAAGAGAGCGATGAATGCCACGACTATGTCACTGAGAAGGCTAGGTCGTTCTTCGATGTAGGTCGGAGCCATATGGCTCGATGCATTGTAGTGGATCCCTCATTTGATATATCAATCGAACAATTGGCCAAGTGGCCGGGCCTCTGAGGATCCGTACAATGTGGCAGCTCGCCAAGGTCATCATCTGGTGCCTTATAATGAGAACGACTTGGCTACTATTGCCCAGGATGACGCAGACTTGTCAGCAGAACCTTGGGTTCCTCCTCCTCTTGAGAACGTCAATTTTAATACTCTTTTGGAGGAGCTGGAGGAACTAGACGAGTTGGCTTTCGAAGGTGATACTCCCCAGCATGGTTTCTCCGAGTCGGGTAAACTTACTAATCTTCAACAGCAGGATAAAAATGTGGATGATCGAGCTACTACAAGTGGTCAAGTTGAAGCCGATCTATCTACTTGATTTTTGAACATTAGGGTGGTCGTGTAATGAAAAAGTCCCAAAACAATTTTTATTTTTTGCTTTGTGAATGTAATGATGCCTTGGCCTAACTTTTTGGGAGGCATACTAGCTTGTAATTTTTTTGTTAGCTCTAGTTCTAGCCCATTTTGGGGGACTGAGCTTTTATTTAATCGTAGCTGACCCTTGGCGCTTTGAATCTTGTGCTTTTGATTTTAGCATGAACATATGTTGAGCTAGATTTAATAGGACAAATAAGTCGCTATAAGCTTTTGATCGGACTGGTTTTTTGATAACACCGTCGACCTTATACTTGTATAGTTTTTGAAAACGAGATTGACTAAAAGTCGAATCTGTTTATAGGAACGAAGCTGACCAAGGGTCGAGCTCGTCAGGACGAGGTCGACTTAGATGTCGGGCCTGTTAAAGGAACAAAGCTGATTAAGAATCAAGCTTATTAGAACGAGATCGACTTAGATGTCAGACCTGTTAAAGGGACGAAGCTGATTAGGAAATGAGCTTGTTAGAACGAGGTCGACTTAGATGTCGAACCTGTGAAAGGAATGAAGCTGATTAAGAATCGAGCTTATTCGAACGAGGTCGACTTAGATATCGGACCTGTTTAAAGAACGAAGCTGATTAAGAATCGAGCTTGTTAGAATGAGGTCGACTTAGATGTCGGACCTGTTTAAAGAACGAAGCTGATTAAGAATCGAGCTTGTTAGAACGATGTAAAAACGTAACACAATGTTTGGTTGAATGGAACTGCAACTTTTATTGAAGTAGAAACATGCTTATATCGAAAATGGAGAGCTAGAACTATAACAAACTCAAGTTGAAACTGAACTAACTTTGAAGCTGAATTAGAAAACTGAACTAGAAGTAATATTTGATAAGGTGGGTAGCATGCCACGGGTGTTTTAATTCCTCACCTCCTATATGTGCGATCATGTAAGTTCCTTCTTTGATAATTCGAGTGACAATTTAGGGACCTTTCCAGTTGGGAGATAACTTGTTCTACTGAGTTCTCCTTCCCGTTGCCTCGATTTTCCTCAGCACGTGGTCGCCTACTTGGAAGGATCTCATCTTTACTTTCTTATCATGATAACTCTTGGTCCACTGCTTGTAATTGACCATTCGTAAATAAGCTGTATCTCGCTTCTCGTTAATCAAATCCAAGTCGATCAATCTGTTGGTGTCGTTCTGCTCTTGGTCGAAGAAAACTACCATGGCCATAGGAAATCGCAACTCGGCCAGTGCCATGGCCTCTGATCCATATGTAAGAGCGAATGGGGTTTCCCCCATACGCCCCCGAATGGTCATGCGAACTGCCCAAAGAGCAAGGGGGAGTTCGTCCAACCAATTGGAACGTCAGCCAACCAAACTCGTTTTGAGTGCCGATAGGACGAGCTTGTTCGCAGCTTCGGCTTTCCCGTTGCCCTGAGGATAAGCTACAGATGATTGCCAATGCTTGACCCCTACTCGATTCATTTCTTCTTCAAAAGCCCGGGAGAATTGTAGCCTGTTGTCCGACACAATAGCTCGAGGTATCCCAAAACGGCACCAAATGAAGTCATGAATGAAGTTGATGGCTTTTTCCTTTGTAATTCTAGCTAGTGGCTTTGCTTCGACCCACTTCGTAAAATAATCTATAGCAACAATCACATACTTGCAATTTCCACGGGCGGGTGGGAAGGGCCCAATTCAATCGACGCCCCACATATCAAAAGGCCAAGTAGCGATCACCAGAGTTTGATCAGTCATAAGTAAATGAGGTAGGTTGGCAAATCTCTGACACTGGTCACATTGCTGAACGAAGTCGTGAGCGTCGACTCTCATGTGTGGCCAGTAATAACCCAATGTGATCAACTTGTCGGCCAAAGTTCTGGCCCCCGGGTGTCCACCACAAACCCCACTATGCACCTCGTGCATTAATAGAGTGATTTCTTGGGGGTGAATGCATCTTAATAATGGCTTAGTGTATGACCTTCTGAATAGCATGTTTCCTTGAATAACGTATCTCGGAGCCTTCTTCTTGATAGCTCGAGCTGCTTTCTCGTCCTCAGGGAGCTCGCCCGTCTCCAAATATGTTCTAATTTCCTCGATCCAGCACTTGGCGTAAACCCAATATCTCAAAGTATCCTACACGCACTGAATTTGAACCCTTTCATATGTTGGATGCTCGAGGTAGGAGATAGGTTCCTCATGTGGTTCGTCTGAAGTAGCCAATTTTGAAAGTAGGTCGGCCAATTCGTTGTCTTCTCGACCAATCCTCTGAATTTCCCAGAACTCCAAGTCCTTTATCAGTTCCTTCACCAGGTCGCAGTATTTGATCAGAATGAGGTTCAGCACTTCGTACTCTCCTCTGACCTGGTTGACTATCAGCTGGGAATCACAATATGCTACGATCTTGGTCGCCCCAAAACACTTAGCGTACTCGATGGCTGCGACCAAAGCTTCATACTCTGCCTGGTTGTTAGAAGCTTCGAACCTGAATCTCAATGCCTCCTCGTAGACCGTCCCTAATTTTGGCTCAATTAATACAATCCCCGCTCCACTAACATTCTTTGTTGCCGACCCATCGGAGTACACTTTCCAGCAATCAGCGGGTAGACTAGTGACGGACTGAGCTTCTGATTCCTTTCCTTTTGTCTTCTCTTTCTAAGTTCATACCTCGCTATCTTCCTTGGTGAACGTTAGCTCGACCAAGAAGTCTGCCAAGGCTTGAGCCTTTAATGCCTTTCGAGGCCGATACTCGATGTCGAATTCTGTAAGAGTAATAGACCAGTTGAGTAAGCGACCTGAAATTTCTGGCTTGTGTAGGATCTTTCTCAAGGGTGCATTAGTGAGCACGACAATGGGGTGAGCCAGAAAATAAGCTCGTAGCTTCCTGGAGGCTACGACCAAGGCATAAGCAACCTTCTCCGTGTTATAGTATCTGCCTTCGACATCGGATAAAGCCTTGCTAATATAATATACGGGCTTCTGAAGCCCCTCTTCATCTCGAATTAGAACAACAGCCACTGATTGGTCACCCACAAATAAATACACGAACAAAGTTTCCCCAACAGTCGGGCTGCTCAATAAAGGTGGAGTAGCAAGATACTCCTTAAGCTGTTGGAACGACGAATGACATTCGGCCGTCCACTCAAAAATTTTCGTCCCCCTTAATGCTTTTAAGAAGGGGAGAGATCTTTCTGCCGACTTGGCTATAAAGCAACCTAGAGCTGCCACTCTACCATTAAGTCGCTGCATCTCCTTGATATTTATGGGCTCCTGCATGTCGACCAAAGCCTTGATCTTCTCTGGATTTGCCTCAATACCTCCCTGTGACACCATGAAACCAAGGAATTTACCAGCCGCTACTCCAAATACACATTTGCTCGGGTTAAGCTTCATATCGTTTGCTCGTAAATTGGCGAACGTTTACTTTAGGTCGACCACGTGACGTCCGGCCTTTGTTTTGATGACCATATCGTTGATGTAGGCCTCCATGTTTTGGCCAATTTGTGAAGCAAAGACCTTATTCACCATCCTCTAATAGGTCGCTCCTGCATTCTTCAACCCGAACGGAATCATGTTGTAGCAGTAAATACCCCCAGCAGCTTGAAAAGCTGTCTTCACAACATCGTCCTCGTGCATCTTGATATGATGATAACTTGAATAGGCATCGAGGAAACTTAGAGTGGTGTGTCTAGCTATAGAGTCTACTAGCTTTTCAATTCGAGGCAAGGGGTAGATGTCCTTGGGGCAGGCCAAATTTAAGTTTGTGAAGTCGACACACATTCTCCACTTGCCATTAGATTTCTTCACCATGACCACATTAGCTTGCCAGGTGGTATGAGTAGCCCCTTGATGATACTTGTACTCAAAAGTTTTTGTACCTCAAGTTTTATCGCCTCCTCTTTGTGATGAGCGAAGCTTCTTAGTTTTTGTGCTTTGTACTTCATGGTCGGTTTGACTTCCAACCTGTGAACAAAGACCTCTTCCTTTATCCCTTTCATGTCCTCTACTCGCCAAGCAAAGACATCAGTGCTCTCCTTTAGTAGCTCGACGATCTCTACTCTTTCCTCAGCTGACAACTGCTTACCAATCTGAACTTTTTGCTCGGGATAGGAAGGATTTGTTATCACTGCTTCCAGCTCGTCTACAGTTTCTAGCTCCGGACCATCTCTAAATTGTAGGGTCTCGATAATGATCTCTCGAACCCTCTGTCTTTCATCGGCTCCCAAGTGTGGAGCTTTTTCAATGATCATGTCATCTAGCTCAGCTGCGATCTCACTGGTGGTGGCCCCCGAGTTATTGTCGATCTGAAGGCATTGCTCGCCTATGAAGACTTGGTCGACCATATCTGCATCTGAATCGACCATGGTGATTTCGGAGGGACGTGTCGACTCAGTCATGACCTCGTCATGTGAGTGATAAGTCGCCTCTTCCACGCACGTGATCGTAGATAGTCGAGAAGTTGTGGTGACTGACTTAGACATCTTCAAGTACCCTTCAGCAGTTTCAATCTCTAACTCCCTCTTCTTCCTCATTCGAAGGACATGATCAAGATATGCTCGAGCTGTACTTTGTACACAGCCGACGCCAGCTAGCGTAGGGAATTTAACTCGCTGATGGGGGATTGAGGCCACCATTCCAAGTGCGACCTGGCTAGGGATACCCAAAATAGCAACATAATCACTATTTACATCAATAACAATAAATGTTACCTTGGAGACTACCGTATAAGGATGTTGGCCTATGTCGATGTCCAACTCGATCTGTCCCTTGGCATCGACCCTGTGGTTGGTGAAACCTTCCAGTCTACCATCATAACATTCAAGTTGCTCCTTTGAGAGTCCCATCTCTTTGAATGTCTTGTAAAATAGGATATCTTTGCAGGCCCCCGTGTCTATCAAGAGTCTGCTCGTCGTACACCTATCAATTAACCCTGGGATAACGAGAACTTGCTCTCTAGCCGCTGCATTAGTCGCCAGCTCGTTCGGGTAGAAAGTGATCATCTTGTCTATTATGTAGCTTCTAGGTGGAACATGAGGTGCCTTGTTAAGCTGGAATATCTTATGCTTCAGGGCGGTGTTGCTAGCTTGCTCAATAATAACGCCCAAATTCAATCTTGGCTGTCTCGGCTCTTGCTTTCCACCAGTAGCTCGTTCACCGCCACCAGGCTGAGGTCTCTTTACATACATGTCGAGTCTCCCACTGTCGACCCACTTTTGAATGATGCAGTTCAAGCTCATACAATCTTTCGTAGTGTGGCCCGTATTTTTGTGATAGTCGCAGTACTTGCTGTTATCCCTTCTGAACTTGTTTGTTGGGTTCATAGGGGCAGGTGGGCCTAGCTCGACAGTGTTGAGGATCTCAATACGACTCACCGTCAAAGGGGTGAAAGCTTCGGGCACTTTCTCAGTCGCCCTAGTTTTGTTCTTACCATTCTTGTTATTCCCACCGTTCTTGGCTGGGTCCTTCTTATCAGAATCAACGACCTCAGACTTGGGGCCTTTTCCACTCTTCTTCTCCTTTCTCTCTTCAGCCAGTGCCACGTTATAGGCTTTCTCGAATAGTTCTTGTCGGGTAGTCACGGTTCGGACTGTCAACTCGTAGTCCAAATCTGTAGAGGCTATCCCATTTCTGAAACAATTGATTACCTCCCTGTCCGTCAGGTCCTCCTCAATCTGGTCGACCATCTCCTTGAATTTGATATAATAGCTAATCGAGCTTTCGTTCTTTCCCTGTACCAAGTTATTCAAGTCGGTGACTGTCATCTTCCGAGCTCCAGCTGTTGAGAAGCGGTCTAAAAATTTCTTTCTCATATAATACCACGTCAAAATGCAACCTGGTGCTAAGACATTAAACCAAGTAAGAGCTTCCCCGGTGAGTGTGCTAGTAAGTGCCTTACACATTATGTCGTCCTCGTTGGAGACAAAGCACATGGTAGCCTCTAAATGCTGTATATGACTCTTGGCATTGGTTCCACCTGAATATTTTTCTAGGATGGGAAATCTGAAGCCTTGAGGAGGTCGACGATCGAGCAACTCCTTGGATAAGGGTCGAAGAGAAAAGTCATTTCGTTCGCCCTTTCCAGCATCCTCTTTCTTGTCGGCTTCCCACTGTTCAAACTTTTTCTTCCACTGTAGCCATTCCCTAGCATCTGGTCTGTCATCCCTAGCGTGGGAGACGTCGTTGGATCTTTTTCTTTCCTCACGGTGAGGTTCCCTCCTCGAGTTGGTTCTGTGCCTGTCACTCCTAGGGGGAGTTATCACTCTGCTCCTTCTATCCCTGTGAGAGGGTGACCTTACAGAGTTAACTAGCGACCTGCGCCTCTCCTGTCTGACTGGCGACCTGCGCCTTTCTTCTCTGATTGGCGACATGCCCCCATTCCTATCTCTGTGAGACTGCGACCTCTCAGTTCTGGCAGGCGATCTAGGCCTGTTTCTCTCAGCTTCCCTTTGTCGCCTAAGTTTCGACTCCACTTCCTGTTCTCTGTTTGTATTGAGATGACTTCTCAAGTCGTTAGGTGGAACTGGAATGTGGGTACGAATATGAGGTACAATCTGTCGCTCGCCATTTTGTCTGGCGCTTCCACTTTGCCTAGCACTTCCGTCGGGCTGCCTGTTAGAAACCTGTGAGGGAGCTGCCCTCTCCGACCTCCTTTCATCTTGCTCGTGCTCTTCCTCCATAGCCAATAACTCTGCGAGAATTCTGGCTCACTCTACCAGCATCTCCTTTCTGCTGAGGGGATTGGTTAAGGGACCTGGTCTGTCGCCTGCAGCCATTCGCCCTGCTTGGGGACACTTTGGAGGAGGTTGGACTCCTTGGTCAGCCATGGGCCTTTTCTCCCTCCTATTATCAGGCAAAGCCCTGCCATCAGCAATGCTATTAGAACGTGTCGCCCTTGCGTGAGGACGAAGCGGAGGAGGAGGAGGCATGTTAACATTGCGGTTCCCAGCATTAGGGTTGGCACCGGTGTTTCCCTCGTTGTGCTCGTCCGAGGCTTCAGAAACGTGTCCATCATAATTTACCATGATTATGGGTTGTGAAAAATTTCGAGGTCAAGTACGCACGATTCCCGGCAATGGAAACAAAATGGTGCTGCAAGAATCATGCTTATCAATCTCTGTCCAATCAGCAGGATCAATCACTTGGCTCCTTGACCTGAAACACAGAACCCACGACTAGCCGGATGGTCTCCGGCTTAGACCCTCGGGCGTGAGAGTAAGTATGGAGTATTTGAGAGCTAAATATTATATTGAACAAGATGTATTCAAAATAACAAAGAGCAATTACCTTGGAACGGTTGATGTTGCCTTGTATTTATAGTTGTTGATGAGAGTCGTATTTGTGGTAGAATTGCATGAAATCCCTTAAATTGTGGAACAGATACGTGATTAGAGATCTTATCCATAAATAACTCCTGATTTGTTGGGAGTCTTATTACATAAAAAATTGTAGATACGCCAGGACTCTGTAGGTCGACGTAATGATGTAGGTCAAGGTCGCCCGTTGGGTCTAGGTCGACCTGACTGATGGATAGGACTGAACCGTACTCGAATGAAATTTGGATCGTAATATCGGACCAAGCTAGGTCGAGATCAAGTAGGTCGGACAATGAGCTTAAGTCGACTGATCATGTCGATGGACCTTGGACCTAGTAATAATTGGGCCTAGCCCACTGAGATCGTGGTGGCGATAATTGATAGATGATTGGGCTTACTCGATGGGCCTAGCTCGTAACTTTTATTCTGTTCAATTGTTATAAATGTGCCCAATTTATTTGCCAAAAATCATAATTATTTAAAAAGAAAGAAAAAACGTGTTTTCTATCTGGCGATACATTTTTGTAAATAAGTTAACTTATTTCAAAACGCGTGATGATAATTTTGTAAACTAATAATTAATTTTTTTAAAAAAAAAATTGCGCGGTTATATTTTTTGTAATAACTAGTAATTATTAAAGTAACTCTCCTAAAAACTGCGTTTTCCTAGTTATTAAGAAAAACTTGTTTTTAAATATGCGGTGACATTTTTATAAATAACTGTAACTTTTTAAAAAAATATGAGATGACATTTTTGTAAATAATCAGAACTCATTGTTCAGATGTGCTTTTTAACTCATTTCCAGAATGATTTAATACTGATGTTCAGAACCATACACATTTGATATTCAGAAGGTTTGTTGTTCATGGTATTAGTCAAATGTGCTTGTTAATTTATATTCAAAAGACTATATTATTAATATTAAGAATCCTTTACGATTGATATGCTTAAGGTTAATTGACCATTACCTTGTTCAAATGTACATATTAATTAATATCGAAGGCTTTAATATGGATATCCAGAATTCTTTGAGTTTGATATACAAAAGATTTTTTGGTCATAATCTTGTTCAAATGTGCTTGTTAATTTATATCTAGAAGGATTTAATATTGATATCTTAAACCCTTTGAGGTTGATATCCAGAAGGTTTGTAATCCATAAACTTAGCCACGACCTTGAATTCCAGTGCGCGTGAAGTTTTAATTATTTACAAAAATGTCACCTTACCAATTTACAAAATTGACACCGTGCATTTAAAAATATGTTTTTCCTAAAGTCGATGGAAAAAGCGTTTTCCCTAGATTTTCACAATTATTAACACATCTTAAAACTGCAGCCGCCACTCTTTAACACTATACATAGTATACATAGACGGATCCATTGAGGGGCAAGCAGGGGCAGGGGCAGTTGTCCCCTCCCCCTTAATTTTTTTAAAAGAAAAACAATGGCGTTTCACTATTATTATATAAATACAATTATAATCCATCCGTCCCATTAAAAATTATATTTTTTGTATACAACTATACTCCATCATTCCCACTAAAAATATATATTTTTTTTATTTGGACACTAGTATTAAGTGTAAGTGGTAAAGAGCATAACATTTAGTGGATGGAGGTAGTATATATTGAAGTAAAGTAATTTATATTTATAATTGTAATTGTGATTTGTAGATATTGAAAATTTATATATGTTCAACTTCATAATACGTGTAATTATGTTTTACATGTGTTGAATTATATAATAATGAGAGACCAATTGGTGTATTATTGTCACCATTAAAGCAGATACTTAACTATCTATATATCTAACGGTGTACTATATATAGAAAAAACTGTCAAAACTTATTTTGTCCTAATAAATGGTCAACTGATTACAACGACTGAATGTCTTTAACTTCAATGATTTAAGAATTTCAGCACTTGCAGTTATTGACAATTCTATTTCTCAAAGTTTTCAATGCACCAATCCTATTCAATGCTCTAATAAAGGTGTTTATAGAGTTTTCTAATTGAGTTGTTTTCTTTGAAGGGATTGAAGGGATGACTTGGACTTACAAGCATTAAATGAAATTATCTCTTCCATTAAATGATTGAGATTTGAAGTATATGCATGCTTGAATTATCAACTGGGTAAGAAGGTTATTGTGAGTACTAGTAACTTGAACATTACTTGAAGTAGTTACTGACAAGGTAGCATCATGGTATTCTTAGCAACTGATTTACCAACTTTAGCTAAGTAGGTGGGAGCAATTAATGCTAGGTCAAATGATTGAATCTTATTGAGTAAGCTTGACCGACTTTAGTAACTGATGGAGTAAATAACCGGTTGATTAGTCTGATCGATTGAAGGTTGATCAGTTGATGTCATGACCAGTCAAGATAGTCAACCGGTTATGACTTATGATAGCTTGAGCAAGTTAAATAATATTTCCTTGTAAACAACTCAAGTCCTTAAGTATTCAGTTATTTTGAGAGAAATACAAGTATAAAAACACACATTCACTAGCATTAAGGGGATTTTAAGGCTATATAGAAAATTTTAAGTAGTATAGTTAAAATTGGGGGTACTCAATAATGCTTCAGTGATTGGGATTAAGCAATTTTTAAGCTATACATATATTTTACTAACACTCTCCGTCCCACATAAGATTTCTATTTTGTCATTTTGGACGCCTAATATAAGATTGACAAAGAATCTTTACTATTCATCTCACGTATTAACTTTTCTACTTTATTTTCATTAATCACAACATCAATCAATTTACTATTCCTTTCACTCATTATTTCATCTACGTCACTTTTCATACTCACAACAGTTACATATCTTACATTTTTTTGTAATCTCCTTACAAAAATACAAATAAAAATCTTATGGGGGACCGTGGGAGTATAAAACACTCAAAAACTCTAATATCAACATTCTTTACAACTAATTACACTCGAACTAAAAACATTGTAAGTGATACTCGTTTTTTACATTGACACTAGCACATTTTAACACACAAATTGACATTTATCCAATCCTATTCTGATTTAGTTTAAAAATCCATTGTTTTCTATGCCTTAGAAAAAACTGATGATAAATGTGCTTGATTATGTTAATTATAGTTGAAAAAGGGTATGCTTATACATTTTGAACCTATAGAATGGTTAGTGAGCATTCGAGCTGTTGTATAAGGATGTAAATGGTAAGGTTTGGTTCGGTTTGAGGTAATTTAAAAGTTGAAACGCTAGTTATCGGTTTGAAAAAGTTACAAATCAAGCTGAATCATAAAAAAAAATCAAATTGAACTTAATCGAACCATCACGGCTTAGTTCGGTTCGGTCTGAACCGTGAGCTCAGACTGCAGTTTAAACAACGGTTCAGATCATGTTTTTTCATGTTTCAGACAAACTATCTATGGTTAAATCTCTCCGAGCTGATCTAAGAATTTTGTTAGTTCTTGACCCTAGCTTATATAATTGTTTCCTTTAAGTTATACCTCATGTCATGTTAGTACTTTTCTCTATGATGCCGCCTTAGTTTGCAGAAGAAGCAGACCAAAGTCTCCATGTCTATTTGGCTTGACTGGCTACTAAAATCTTCTTCATTCATGTAATAGTTTAATTCATAAATAGTCTACATTCAAGCCATGATTTTGCACTAGGTGTAAGTGTCCCAATCTGGGTCGTTAATGTTTCGTCAGCCCAAATTAATGATTTATGATCATTTAGTGGCATTTTGAACATTATTTTGATAATTTGAATGAGGAAGGACCTCGTAGGAATAAAAAAATGGACAAATACCTCGCTGAAAATTTGTCATTTCCCATAAAAAAGAATATTGACCATTTAACAAAAAGCCAAAACTGCTTTCTGCACAGGATCAGGCACGCTGCTGATCTCATCCGCGCGGATGAGATTGTGCCTACAATCTTATCCACGCGGATGAGATTGTGCCTACAATCTTATCCACGCGGATAAGATCGTCATCCTGCCAACCTATAAATATAGCCCTTCTCCCTTAGTTTAAAAAGGCCAAAAAATTCGAAAACCTACTGTTATGATGTCGAAATATACCTTCAAACAGCCATTTACATCTTCATAACTCAAATTTCACACAAAATCCAACCTCAAATCCACTCCAAAACCACTTCTAAGCCTTGAAATCCTTAAAACCCTAAACACAAACCCAAGAAAGATTGGTAAACCCTCACTCTCTTTACTCATATCTCTCTCATTTATGCACACACTTCATGTGTAAATGATGTATTTCTACTTATTATTTGTTGTTCAACTCCCCCTTCCCCTCTTGTCCCAAGGATCCAAGAGGATCTCCATGGAATTTCTTTCCATGGATGATCTTCTAATGAAATCCACATTTTCTTTACTTTCATGTCATCCCTCACTTCCCTTTTTACATTACTTGGTACTTGCTTCTTTGACCTAAAGTATGGTCATCTTGGAGTCCATCTCCATAGATGACCACTTTAAAAGGTTCATATTACTTATTTCCTTGCAAATCCCCCTTCCCATGTCTAAGATGCTCACCTTGGAACACTTTCCTTGGATGAAAATAATCTAGACTCATAAAATAAGTCACACAAGATTTATAAGATACACTTGAGTATAGGTCTCAAGGATGGTCTTCTCATGACCACCTTAGAGATCTTCCTCTAAAGTTGATACATCTTGACCTAACTTTCTTGTCAACTTACTTTTCATGTCAATATCCTCCTTGTCCCTAGCAAATGAAGTGCTTTCAAAGTCCTAACATATCCCCGGGATGGCTTGGTTAAGTAGATTCATCAATTATGACCACTAACCAAAGTCTATGGAAAGAGAGGACAAAACATGGATGCCAAAAAAATCCATACAATTCCTTCATTTTCTGCTTTCAGATACATTTCCAGTTAAGTCCAGTAAATCTAGTTAACTTTCTGGAAATTATAGTGACTAAATTGGAAACTGTAAAAAATATTGACACTGTAGGACTATCCGCGCGGATAAGACTGCACTACAGTCTCATCCACGCGGATGACTTTGTCCTCTACAAACAGCTTTCCAATTTTCTGTTATTTTCAGTTTAATCACTGTTTTCCTAATTGTATTTCAGTTCAGTCCCTATAATTTCGTTTATTTTCAGAAAACTCCTTTTTAAGAAAGTCCTCTTTTTTTCACACACACACACACACACAACAAAAGGTTTCAAGTGAGGAAGACTCGTCATACGAGGCATTTCGGGTGAACGCCAAACGTTCTTCCCGGAGTGTAACATGACCTCCGAACTCATTTTCTCAAATTTTAGGCATTTTTCAAAGTTTTGGCCCTTAAACTAAAAACGGCGTGGTGACTCTGAAATGATTTTCGCAAAGAAAAATCGGGTGACATCACAGTGGCGACTCTGCTGGGGATCAGGTTTTTTTTTTAAAAAACTCGTTTTTCAAATAATAAATAAAACTTGTTTTTTCAAAAAAAAAAAACTTTTGCGGGTCAAACTTCCGTTCCAAACACTTGAAACTTTTGTTTTGTGTGCGTGCGTGCTTCGGGAAAGTCAATTTTTGACTGTCGAATTCATTTCCTTAACTGTTTGAACTTTATGTGCTTATGTGCTTATGTGTTCGTGCATTTATGTGTTTACATGTCTTTTAAAAAAAATGTGATACTCAGTATATAGGCTGGAAACCATTAACCTTCCCGTTAAAAACGCTTCATTATCGGAGCCTGGGATAAATTATGGTTTAACAACGCCACGTACTGGTTTCATTTCAATAAAAATTGTTTTCAAAAAAAAAAATCTTTTTTGCATGCATCATGCTTTTAAGACACATTTGAAAATTTCTGTTTTTACTCAAAAAAGAATATAGACTGCCGCACACTACGCGCACGTTGACCGTACACTGCACACTACGTCCTTAACCCGGGAAATCTCAGTAGCAGCCTGGGAGGCCTTATTACGCCTCTCGGTGCGAGCACGGGACGACTCAAACAGCCATTGGTTTACCCTCGTGTCGACCCCGCACTTGTCCGTGACAAACTCTTTGTCCGAGACTCGGTTGGTTTTTGGTCTGGTCCGTGTCAGACTGTGTCAGTGTATACCCCGCGTAGGTCAAACCCTAGTCAACGTACTAAGTTAGGATCCCCCGTGGACCTAATTCAGTCGAAGTCATGCCGGTTTTCCGCCATGAACTTTGACCCGATCTTGACTGGGGCTCGGACTTTGACTTTGACCCGCACGGCTTATGCACCGGCTCCCGGTATGACAGCGAGTCATCAAGGATTAACGCCCAGTCCATGTTTAATTACTGCTTAACCAACGACGAGTCAAGATCCCTTGTGGACTATTATCAGTCAAGGTCATGCCGGCCTTTTGTCAGGCACCTTGACCCGATCTTGGTCCTCGACGCTGGCCTTGCCGGTAATCTACATCGAGTACGCGTTAAGACTTCATGTTCCGCCAGACCTTAGGTTCGTTTTCCTTTACGGTCCGTAGGACCCACTTGCCCTACGGAACCCTTGTTCGAGGTTACAGGTTGAGGGTCCGCAGGCGTAGTGATGGGTCCCACTAATCCAGGATTCAGAACAACTGGCTGATTTCCCAAGTGATGAATGCCGAGGGCCTGAACCTCAATTCCCTGATGAAGGAATTTTCGCTCTAGAAGGAGAAAATCGCTGGCAACTCTTCTTTGACGGGGCAGCGAACAAACAAGGAATGAGATAGGAATGCTCTTGGTCGACCCTACTGATGAACATACTCCCATAGTCGTAAAGCTCAACTTCGAGGTCACAAACAATGCCGCCAAGTATGAAGCCTGAATAGATGGATTGGAGGCAGCCTTAGAAAGGAACATCAAGGAGTTGGAAGTATACGGTGACTCCGCCCTCATCATCAACCAATTGTCCAACAAGTGGAAAACAATTGATCCTGGCCTGCAAAAGTACCACGCCTATATGGAAGACCTCGTAGCCCAGTTCAAGGAGGTCAACTTCCACTATCTGCCCAAAGACCGCAACAGGTTCGCAGATGCCCTGGCTACACTAGCCTCTCTTGTTGAAATACCCGAAGGAAAATCAGTCAAACCCTTCAGGGTTGGAAGAAGAGAAAACCCAGCCTACTGTTTTGAAATCGAAACAGAGGATGAACCAGTAGACAACCCGTGATATGCTCAGATCTACCAATACTTAAAAAGGGGTAAAGCCTCCTTTAAAAATGAAGACGGGAATACAAAGAAGGAATCAAGGCAAGAAATATGATGGCTCTGAAACGCCTGGCTTCCCACTACATCCTTCTGGTAGATACGCTATACAAAAAGCGCTACCGGGGTCCCCTCTTACGCTGCATCAGCAAACAAAGGGCTGCCGAGCTAATGAATGAAGTACATGGTGGTACCTATGGCCCCCACATGAATACTCGAGCCTTAATACAGGTTATCTTGAGAATGGGTTATTTCTGGATCTCTATGGAGACGGATTGCTTTCAGTTTGTGAGAAGCTGCGACAAATGTCAACGCTATTCAAATCTCAACCATTTGCCTCCACACGACCTCTACTGCATGACAACCCCTTGGCCTTTCGTTACCTGTGGAATCGACGTCATCGGCAAGGTTACACCACCAGGAAGCAACGGTCACGAGTTCGTCCTGGTAGCCATAGACTATTTCACCAAATGGGTCGAGGCCAAATCTTACAAAGTCCTCAATTCCAAGAAGGTGGCCCTCTTTATCAAAGAAAACATCATGTACAGATACGGGTTGCCAGCTGAAGCGATTTCTGACAATGGCTCTCATTTAAGGGAGAATGCGACAGATTGTTGGCAGAGTTTAAAATAACTCGTCGTAAGTAATCCCCTTATCGTCCCCAAACCAACAGTGCTGTTGAAGCAGCAAATAAGACTCTAGAAAACATCATCAGGAAGATGGTTGTCCGAGGCAGAGATTGGCCAGACAAGCTCCACCTTGCCCTCTGGGGATACAGAACATCCGTCAGAACTGCCACAGGAGAAACACCCTTTGCCCTCACTTACGGAATGGAGGCCGTGCTCCCAATCGAATTGGAAATTCCCTCACTCCGTGTGTTGTTGGAAAATCATATCAACGAAGTCGAATGGCTCCAGAGTCGCCACAATGAGTTGGCCCTGCTAGATGAACTTCGTCTAAAAGCCATGGAACACACCCGGGCCTACCAAGCAAGAATGGCCAGAGCTTTTGAGAAGAAAGTGAAATATCAGGACATCCGAGAAGGCAATCTCGTGCTAAAAGAGAAGCCTCCAACCCACGCCAATTCACTTGGCAAATGGGAGCCTGTCTGGATCGGACCCTATATAGTTCAGAAGATTCTTCTCTAGAGGAGCCATGCAACTCGCAGACTTAGATGGAAATCATTTCGTGCATCCGGTGAACGGAGACAAGCTCCGCAGATACTATGCCTAAGGATCGAGTCATCTCCCTGCAAAAGTGCTAAAAGAGTAATACCCAACTAGGTTGAAAACCCAAAAGGGCAGCCTAGGTAAAAAACAGGGTCGCACTTCTCTCTACCTACCCCCTTTCTAAAAAAAAAAGCCCAAGCAAAAGCTTTAAAAAAAGGGGGGGGCTTCAAAAAAAAAGTGCTAAAAGAGTAATACCCAACTAGGTTGGAAACTCGAAAGGACGGCCTAGGTAAAAGATCAACAAACTCATAGAGTCAAACTACGGAGACCTGAGCCCCTTAGTCCACTTTTAAAAGGGGAACGTCGGCAGCTGGAGACGGTTCGGTCTAAAACATAAATAAATATCATATTTTGTCATCAACACAATGATCACATCACACCTGCGTCTCGAAAAACTCTAATGCAATTCACATATTCATTACAGTTAAAAACTTCTTGATGAGTTTAAGCCCGGTCTACTCTTAAACTCACAACTAATCTAAAAGACATATAAAAATACATAACTAAAAACTAATGTGCCTGCAAGGATGATCAGTGGATACTCAAGGGTCTAGCCACTAGTGCTCGCGTCCCCTTCCTTCCTCTTTCGTCTCCTCCCACCATGCCTCGTGTTCTTCCTAGGCACGGGAATGATGTCCGTCCTTTTCCTCCCTAGCTCCGACATAGGGGTCGGGTCCATCAAGCCTGCCTCTATCAGAGCTCTGGTCGCCTGGGCTTCGTCTCTGATCTCCTGCCTCCTGGGCAGCGCCATAGGAACCCTGTCTCTCTGACGTTCCACTCTCATCTCATAGTCAAACATATCATCTCCACTCCTGTCATATGGGCTAGCCCTCGCCTCAGCTCTCCTCAATACTGAAACAGGGACATCTTCTGGTCCCACCATATGGCCTCACGCCTCCTCATAAGAGCCACCTGAGTCTCCCCTTTATGTCCCTCATACCAATCCATGTACCAAGTGGATAGATAAATACGCTTCGGATGCCTGAGAAGGGCCATAGGAGGAAAAGCATGATACCTCCATACTCAAGAGAAGAAGGAAAAGGCAGATGGATCATCCATAGAAACAGACACCACCACCCGGGTGGAAATATCATCTCAGCCCTCCAAAGGAACCTGCTCCATCCTGAACTATCTGAGAACTAGAGCTGGAATATAAAAGGTAGACCAACAGAGCCCCGGAAGCATAACTACCTGGGATCCATCCTGAAGCGTCCTCCTAGTCTCGATCTGCAAGTGCGGAATCCACCATCGGATGTCCTGGGTACGACGTTGAGCCATCTAGCGCTCCCACGAGGCCTGATCCTAAATCTCAACTGTAACTCCCCTCCAGGTGAATGTCCATGGCCTGAATGCAAGTGGAGCCTCCCGCAGGACCCATAGCCTCTCCAACAGCCACATCGACAACAAAAACGGGCTTCCCCCGTGCATGTACCGCTTCCCGGTAGCCAATCGGTCAATAGCATGAAGGGTCTCTCCCAAGATCAAGGGAACTATATCCCTACCCGACCGGCAGTGCACAACAACGTCTAATAGAGATCGGTGGCACATCCCAAAGGAACAAACCATGAACAAGGACCCGATTGCACAAAGAGAAAAGGCATCCCAATAGCAATCGCCAACCATACCCAAGCTCCTAAACCTATCTGGGAGACCAAAAATGTCAAAATAGTCAGGTCCTCGATTCATACCTCAGGCTTCCTCCGGAGAGATTTGAAGGAGACTAGACAATTTGTTAACGAAGGACATCCCTTCGGGCAAGGGAAGTGCAACTTCTTCCACCTCGGGCCCTCCGAGTAACGCCCTGAAATCTTCAAGGGTGGGAACCATCTCGTTGTAGGAGAAGAAAAAGACGTGCCTCCGAGTGTCCCAAAACGCGGCATAAGCCCTCATCAAGTCATAATCCGGAACAAGCTCCTTAAGAGACCATAAGGATTTGATCTTGTATCTCTCTTCAAAGAACGCCCTATTCCCATGCATGACCTCCCGAGACCACTCCTTGAACTTGTCAAAGAAGATCATTTGCAACTCCTTTGGCAATTTAGGAGAATTGTTCATGATTTCCATGGCTTTCTATGGTTTTGGTCGTGACTTCAGGAAGAACAGAGAAGAAGATGAAGATGAGTGATAAAAACCAGATCTGAGGTGAAAATTTAAATAACCTTGCCAGATGCTGCCATTGTCCGCGCGGATGAGATTGCAGCCTCAATCTCATCCACGCGGATAAGATTGTCCCCCAGTCCAAAATCTTTTTTGACAACAGTAAAAACTACCGCCCCCAAATGAGGAAACCTTTCCTCAAGCGGCCAAACACTAAAATATGCCCATTCCCCATGTTTTTCATCTAAAATCCCAACAAAGATCCCATATTTGTCCATATAAAACACCAAACCGGGCTCATGCAACTTGCATTCAGTACATAATTAAAAAAAATACAAAAATGGTGAAATAAAATGTATTAACCTAGTTATTACGTTCCAAAAAATAATAATAATATAAAAACAATGTGCATAAAATGTATATATGTTTTCTCTCTCTTCCCTAGCATGTATAATCAGTCGAAATCACTGTCCGAATCAGGAATAGGATCCTCCTCCCTGGCAATCTCCTTGCCGCGCCTCCACACCCTCCGTTGAGCCGTGCGTAGCCCCTTCGCCACTGGCTCTGGGAAAGCCATCCCCGGCTCTATGTCATCCTCCGCGTCAGAGTATGCGTCATCGGGATCGGCAGGCACTCCTCGGTACGGTACCCCGATATCGACAAAGAAGTCGTATCCGAAGGAGAAGGCGTCAGAGCTCTGGCCGTACGTCCCCTGAGTCTTCAAGGGAATCCCATAATCTCCCTGCGGCTCAAAGGTGCCGTAACCCCCGTGATGTGAAGAGGAGCCCTCACCAGCTCTGCCCTGAACGAAGCCCGGTCCCTCCATGCCCCCAAAGATAATGTGATCCCGGGAAAGCTCCACGCTCCTGTCCATGTACGGAGAAGGAGAAATGTCCACCGACTCTCTGGGCTGGGTACGGGGAGTCTCCATAGAACGCCTGCCTGGCATAGGCCCACCGGCTGGAATAGGCGACCTCTCCCTCGTAGAGGCACTAGGTGCAAGTCGCGATGCCCTCTCGAAACCTCGAGCGTTTCCCCGCGTCACGAGGTTGCGAAGGAACCTCTTAGCCCCGATAACCTGGTGCAAGAGCCGATCGACAACTCGGGTCGAATACTTCAAAAAAGAAACAAAAGCATCAAAAACAGTCAAAGCAATGCATAGGATGTACGAAAGCTGAATAGTAAGAATATGATTGGCACATACCTGAGCATTCGGTCGGGGCCGGAAAGCTCGCGGTGTCACCTCTGGGAGGGGTATATGTGCCCTCATCCTAACCCCCTCCTGGGTATACGAGAAGTCAGCTCGGGAGATCCTCACAACCGAACTCCCTTCCCTCGCCAGCATCTGAGGTGTCCTCAGCCTACGTGCCACGAACGCCTGATAGGGCTCTTGAGAAACGTACTCCAGGGCAGGCCACCCAGCCCTAAACCAGTCCCAGTCCGTTAACCCCTCCCGAGGAAACAACATATCAGCAGGAGGCTCAGCCGGAGCCAAAGCAGCCATCCCTAGACCATGCTGCCTAGTCACCCTCTCCCCCAAGTAGTAGACATCGCAGGTGAGTCCCCGCAGGATACACCTCTGCACCGTCCAGCGCTCGGCACCGCCCAGCTGGTCCACCTCAAACCGATCCCAAGGGTAAAAATTAACCCTCCTGTTGTTCTCCGCCATCAAAAATGGTACCATGTCATTGTACCTCATCTTTATCCTAGTCCTACTATTCCTCTTCACCGGGCATCCTTCGTCCACCAAAGCATAGCCGGGTATGCAAAAGCCTCCCCCTGGACATGGTCCCATAAGGCGCAGCCAAAAATCCCCAAAGCCCAGACCTGCATACAACAAAGGAGACCCGTCAAAAACCACAATGCATACACAATATGTACAAAGGATAAAGGAAGAGAAGGAGAAAGTATACCTCCAATGGGAACTCGAAGCAGGTCAAGGAGATGGACTCCTTCCTTCTATATATGTTCAAAGCGAAGTACAACTCCGCCAAGCCTGCATCTCCCCAGGCATACTCGTCTATCCTGTCAATGTCCGCCAAAGACCCCAGCAAGGCGAACATAGTTGTACCCTCAGCGTGCCCAAACAGAGTGCTAGAAAGGGCGAACCATGAGAAGCATCGAGCGATCTGCTTAGCCGAGATGGTCTGGTCCCCTCTCTCATACCGAGCTATGCTCTCGGTCAACTTCGCATCCACCACGGCATATTCCATGCCATTCCATTCCGCGGCACGATGACAATCCCCAGTAGATCCATCAGCACCGCGTCCGTATACCCGTCCTGCCACTCCAAGCTAAGCCCCTTGAAGGGCAGGCAGTGATAGCAGCATAATCAGTGGGGGTCACGGTAGCCTCCCCCTAGAAGAAATGAAACGTACGGGAAACATCCCACCAGTGCTCGATCAGAGCCAAATAGAGCCCCTTGCTCTTATGCAAACCTGCCACCCCTCTCAAGCACTCAACAAAATCATAAAGTTAAGAAGTCACCACGAGCTGGCGAGGACTCCGCTGACCCACCCTACCAGCTGTGGGCAGGGCATCCCAAAGCCTGACAACTGCCTCCACGGACCCCCGCATCTTTAGCTTATCCAACTTGCATTAGATGACATCCGCTCTCCCCTGAAAGTAAACACAGCACAAGTATGTCATCAAAACTGCAAGTATATGACACAAACAATAGGAAAAGTAGAAAAGAAAGAAAATAGACTCCGTCCCATTTTCGGACATATTTTTCTGCATGCATCTTTTCTCGCATTCAAGCATCATGTTATCAAACATGCATTCACAAAAAAAAAAAAATTCATCAAAATCTCTTATGCAATAGTCCGTTTCAAATTCGGCAAATTTGTATTCATCAAAATCTCTTATGCAAGAGTCCGTTCCAAATTCGGCAAATTTGTGTCCATTTTACAAAAAGCACTTTGCATCAAAAATCTCTTATACAAGAGTCCGTTCCAAATTCGGCAAATTTGTACCTCCTTTTACAAACATAACATACATGCATCTTTTCTCAAATTCAAGCATCATGTTATCAAACATGCATTCAGAAAAGCAAATTTTCATCATAAAAAATCTCTTATGCAAGAGTCAGTCCCAAATTCGGCAAATTTGCACCCATTTTATTTTTACATTATGCAAACTACCCATGTTTTTTACAAATAAATTACATATTCCTTTTACCCATGTCCTCAATTAAATAAATGCATCATCAATTTTATATTTCAACGGCAAAACAAACAAAATCCCCAATTTTGACAATTCAAGCCCTAAATCTAGCATGTATCAATTTTGATAAAAAAAAATCAACAAAATAGACAAAATTGAGTATCATACCATGCGAAGATCCTCATCGGTGGCCCAATGTTGCCACATATCCGGGTAAAACTCCTCGTTCATCGATTGCGGGAGTGTATAGTGGCGGTGCATCCTCACCAACTCAAGCCTTCTCTCTGCCGCCGCTCTACTCACCCGACCTCGGCGGACTCCATGAGCTCTCCCCTCTCACTCCATAGCCTTGATTTTGAAGGTTTTCGCGAAGAAATTGGACAACAATGGCGTCTTCTCTCTCTTTTCTCTCTCTTGTCTCGACTGAATTTTGAAAATGGAGAAGACAGATACGACTGTCCGCTTTTTTGAACCAGGCGCACTGCTGATCTGATCCACGCGGATAAGATTGCAGGGCGAAATCCCTGCGTTGCCCTTTTAATTCCTGGCCCTCTGCATCCAGACCCCCAACTTAACGAAAACTTAACGGAAGCTCATTCCCTTCCTCGTTTTCAACCCCGACCGTCATCGTAAGCCCGTCCTTTAATGAAAACTTAACGGAAGTCCATTCCCTTCCTCGTTTTCAACCCCGACCATCATCGTAAGCCCGTCCTTTAACGAAAACTTAACGGAAGCTCATTCCTTTCCACGTTTTCAACCCCGACCGTCATCGTAAGCCCGTCCTTTAACTAAAACTTAACAGAAGTCAATTCCCTTCCTCGTTTTCAACCTCGGCCGTCATCGTAAGCCCGCCCTTTAACGAAAACTTAACGGAAGTCCATTCCCTTCCTCGTTTTCAACCCTGGCTGTCATCGTAAGCCCGTCCTTTAATGAAAACTTAACGGAAGCTCATTCCCTCCCTCGTTTTCAACCTCGACCGTCATCGTAATCTTGTCCGTTAACGAAAACTTAACGAAAGTCCATTCCCATCCTCGTTTTCAACCTCGACCGTCATTGTAAGCCCGTCCTTTAACGAAAACTTAACGGAAGTCCATTCCCTTCCTCGTTATCAACCCCCGCCGTCATTGTAAGCCCGTCCTTTAACAAAAATTTAACGGAAGTCCATTCCCTTCCTCGTTTTCAACCCTGACCGTCATCGTAAGCCAGTCCTTTAACTAAAACTTAACGAAAATCCATTCCCTTCCTTGTTTTCAATCGCAGCCGTCATCGTAAGCCCGAATTCTTTTCTTCGGCCATCATTGTAAGCCCGTACCAAGAACACATATCCCCAGCAGATAAACCTTGACAGTTATCGTAAGCCCGGATCTTCCCCAGCGAGTCCGTCTTCGGCAACACCTCCGTTAGTCGAGTTTTCTTCGGCAACGCCTCCGTTAGTCGAGTTCTCTTCGGCAACGCCTCCGTTAGTCGAGTTCTCTTCGACAACGCCTCCGTTAGTCGAGTTCTCTTCGGAAACGCCTCCGTTAGTCGAGTTCTCTTCGGCAACACCTCCGTTAGTCGAGTTGTCTTCGGCAACGCCTCCGTTAGTTGAGTCCGTCTTCGGCAACGCCTCCGTTAGTCGAGTCTGTCTTAGGTAACGCCTTCGTTAGTCGAGTTTTCTTTGGCAACGCCTCCGTTAGTCGAGTCTACCTTCGGCAACGCCTCCGTTAGTCGAGTCTACCTTCGGCAACACCTCCGTTAGTCGAGTCTGTCTTTGGCAACGCCTCCGTTAGTCGAGTTTTCTTCGGCAATGCCTCCGTTAGTCGAGTCTACCTTCTGCAACACCTCCGTTAGTCGAGTTTTCTTCGGCAACGCCTTCGTTAGTCGAATTTTCTTCGGCAACGCCTTCGTTAGTCAAGTTTTCATCAACAATGCCTCCGTTAGTCGAGTCCGTCTTCGGCAATGCCTCCGTTAGTCGTGTCTGTCTTCGACAACGTCTCCGTTAGTCGAGTCCATCTTCGGCAACACCTCCGTTAGTCGAGTCTACCTTCAGCAACGTCTCCGTTAGTCGAGTCAACCTTCGGCAATGCCTCCATTAGTCGAGTCCTTCTTTGTCAACGCCTCCGTTAGTCGAGTTTTCTTCGGAAACACCTCCGTTAGTCGAGTCTACCTTCGGCAACGCCTCCGTTAGTTGAGTTCTCTTCGACAACGCCTCCGTTAGTCGAGTTCTCTTCGGCAACGCCTCCGTTAGTCGAGTCCGTCTTCGGCAATGCCTCCGTTAGTCGAGTCCGTCTTCGGCAATGCCTCCGTTAATCGAGTCCGTCTTCGGCAACGCCTCCGTTAGTCGTGTTTTATTCGGCAACGCCTCCGTTAGTCGAGTCTATCTTTGGCAACGCCTCCGTTAGTCGAGTCCGTCTTCGGCAACACCTCCGTTAGTCGAGTCTACCTTCGGCAACGTCTCCGTTAGTCGAGTCTACCTTCGGCAACGCCTCCGTTAGTGGAGTCCTTCTTTGGCAACGCCTCCGTTAGTCGAGTTTTCTTCGGCAACGCCTCCGTTAGTCAAGTCTACCTTTGGCAACGACTCCGTTAGTTGAGTTCTCTTCGACAATGCCTCCGTTAGACGAGTTCTCTTCGGCAACGCCTCCGTTAGTCGAGTCCGTCTTCGGCAATGCCTTCGTTAGTCGAGTCCGTCTTCGGCAATGCCTCCATTAATCGAGTCCGTCTACGGCAACGCCTCCGTTAGTCGTGTTTTATTCGGCAACGCCTCCGTTAGTCGAGTCTACCTTCGGCAACGCCTCCGTTAGTCGAGTTTCTTCGGCAAACGCCTCCGTTAGTCGAGTCTATCTTCGACAACGAAAATGTGGCGGGAGGTTCATTCGTTTGACCTCTCCTTTCCCCCGCAAGATCTGAACTACGACCGGCTTGATTCCCACATGGGATACGTAGGAATCCTTTCGTTATGGGTCCAGCCATCCAACCACCTCGGTCACCTCCTCACCCATCTAGGTAAAAGTTTGCCAGATTGGGATCCTCACTTTGTCGACGACCCCACTTTCCCTGGAGTACCGTCGCCGAGGGGCTACTGTAAGTGCCCCAATCTAGGTCGTTAATGTTCAGTCAGCCCAAATTAATGATTTATGATCATTTAGGGGCATTTTGGACATTATTTTGACAATTTGAATGAGGAAGGACCTCTTAGAAATAAAAAAAATAGACAAATACCTCGCTGGAAATTTGTTATTTCCCATAAAAAAGAATATTGACCATCTACTATATATAATAGCAAGAGTTTTTCAAGCTCCTAGAAAACTTCAAGTGGCACAATATCATTGCTCTTAAACAGTAGCAAAAAAAAAAAAAAAACTTGATTATTTATTTTTTATTTTTAATCATTAATCTTTAAAAGAATAAAGATTTATAGTATTGTATATATAACTAAGTAGATCACTTATTATCAAACATAAATTAAATTCGTATACGTATAATCACCATTTAGATTTGATTTATGATTTATTTGTAAAATTCTTAAATTTGCATTTATTAATTGTTAATTCGAAAATTAATAAATGTAAAATTAGAAATTTAATTTTCAATTTTAAAATTTTTGTTTCAAATTTTAGTTAAAAATGAAAATGGATTGAAACACAAATATTTTTTTTGATTTTACTATAAAAATATAAATTAAACGTTCAATTAATGCTAACTATTACGTTAATTTAATTAATTTCAATATGCCCCGTCGAGTATCGACGAGGCATACTGCCTAATTTTTACTGTTCCTTTTGCTGATTTGTGAGTATTGTTCTGTTATGTATAATACTATCACCGTCCTAAAATGAATGTCCAAAAAATTTCAATTAGATTCGTCACCACTAGCCTAAACTACGAGCTGAATCATACACGAGACTAAAAGCTGTAGCCAACAGCGGAGTTAGCGGTTCAGATACGGGGAGAAGAATCATACTACCTTCATCGTACACTGGAGGGAAAAGGTGGACCATCCAAAATTATCAGGACTCCCTTGCAATATGTAAATGAATGCAAAGTACTAAGGTTAACACAAAATATGATATTACAGGTGATTTTCAAATACATTTTGTTTAACATTATGTATACGTATCTATATTTTAAAAGTTATAATAAGACTAAAATATAATATTTTATGTAGGGTGGTTCGTCTTCTTCGGATGTTGAGGATATCTGGTCGTTTGCAAATTGGTTATTATCCGTTTGTGATGGGACTGCAGGTGATAAGTAACAACTGCTTTTAAGATATAGATACGTATTTTATCCGTTGGTTATTACTACCTCTGTCTCAAAAGCCCTACTACCTTTGTTTCAATTTATGTACTATATACGTCTTAATATTAGTAAAAACTGCTTCATAATTTTTCGGTCTTCTCTCAATTTTAATATTGATTTTTACTTCCTTTTAAATTCATATTTTTACTAATATATATGTATTATATGTTGGTTATTACTGCAAGTGATAAGAACCATGGTGAAGTTGAAATCAAAATACCATATGACATATTGATAAGAGATTTTGTCAATACCATCTCAGCTATCGTGGATTGCATATACCCGAACTTAATGCAGAATAAAGATGTTGATGGATTTTTCCAGAATCGGGCTATACTTGCACCAACAAATGAGATTGTTGACAGTATTAATGAGTATGTTATGTCGCTATTTCCTGGAAAAGAAGTGGAATACATGAGTTCTGACGCCATATGCAAAGACGAGGAATTTAATCAATCAGGCGAAGATATATTTTCAACTGAATTCCTAAACATTGTCAAGTGCTATGGAATACCTAATCACATACTGAAGCTAAAGATTGGATGTATCGTCATGTTGTTACGAAATATAGATCAAGCTTCAGAATTGTGTAACGGTACAAGATTGATCATTACAAATTTAGGTACGCAAATCAATTTTGTTAGTATATAATTATACATTTATACAATTAATTATTTGATTATTTGACATAAAACATACAATTATTTATATATATATATATATATATATATATATATATATATATATATATATATATATATATATATATATATATATATATATATATATATATATATAGGTAAGCACATTGTCGAGGCGGTAATGTTGTCCGGAAAGAATGTTGGTAAGAAGGTGTTGATACCGAGAATGATTATGTCACCTTCTGATACAACAAAATTCCCGGTTAGATTTCAACGGAGACAATTCCCAATGACCGTTTCTTTTGCAATAACGATAAATAAAAGTCAGGTCAGTCGCTCGCTCATATTGGCCTTTTTCTTTCAAGACCAGTATTTAGTCATGGACAATTATATGTTGCTTTTTCTAGAGCAACTACAAGGAAATGACTTAAAGTGCTTATATTTAATAGTCATGAACACTCAGATGACACGACTACAAATGTTGTGTACAAAGAAGTTTTTGACAAGTTGTAATATATTACATAAAATTATCTCATTAATTTTTTGAATTGTATTTACATTTAAATTTTACCTCAGTGTTTTATCCCCCGTCAGGGACCGACGGGTTACTCACTAGTTTAACAAAAAGCCAAAACTGCTTTCTGCACAGGACCAAGCACGCTGCTGATCCCATTCGCGCGGATGAGATTGTGCCTACAATCTTATCCACGAGGATAAGATCGTCATCCAGCCAACCTATAAATACAACCTTTCTCCCTCAATTTAAAAAGGCAAAAAAATTCGAAAATCTACTATTATGCTGTCGAAATACACCTTCAAACAGCCATTTACATCTTCATAACTCAAATTTCACACAAAATTCAACCTCAAATCCACTCCAAAACCACTTCTAAGCCTTGAAATCCTTCAAACCCTAAACACAAATCCAAGAAAGATTGGTAAACCCTCACTCTCTTTACTCATATTTCTCTCATTTATGCACACAGTTCATGTGTAAATGATGTAGTTCTACTTATTATTTGTTGTTCAACTCCCCCTTCCCCTCTTGTCCCAAGAATCCAAGAGGATCTCCATGGAATTCCTTTCTATGGATGATCTTCTAATGGAATCCACATTTTATTTACTTTCATGTCATCCCTCACTTCCCTTTTTACATTACTTGATACTTACTTCTTTGACCTAAAGTATGGTCATCTTGGAGTCCATCTCCATAGATGTCCACTTTAAAAGGTTCATATTACCTATTTCCTTGCAAATCTCTCTCCCCATGTCTAAGATGCTCACCTTGGAACACTTTCCTGGGATGAAAATCATCTAGACTCACAAATTAGGTCACACAAGATGTATAAGATAAACTTGAGTTTATGTCTCAAGGATGGTCTTCTCATGACCACCTTAGAGATCTTCCTCTAATGTTGATACATCTTGACATAACTTTCTTGTCAACTTATTTTTCATGTCAAAATCCCCCTTGTCCCTAGCAAATGAAGTGTTTTCAAAGTCCTAACATACCCCCGGGATGGCTTGGTTAAGTGGATTCATCAATTATGACCACTAACCAAAGTCTAAAAAAAGAGAGGACAAAACATGAATGCCAAAAAAAAATCCATACAATTCCTTCATTTTCTACTTTCAGTTACATTTCCAGTTAAGTCCTATAAATCCAGTTAACTTTCTGGAAATTACAGTGACTAAACTTGAAACTGTAAAAAATATTGACACTGCAGGGCTATCCGCGCGGATAAGACTGCACTACAGTCTCATCCACGCGGATGACTTTGTCCTCTGCAAACAGCTTTCCAATTTTCTGTTATTTTCAGTTTAATCACTGTTTTCCTAACTGTTTTTTAGTTCAGTCCCTAAGTCCTCTTTTTTTCACACACACACACACACTCACAACCAAAGGTTTCAAATAAGGAAGACTCGTCATACGAGGCATTCCGAGTGAACATCAAACGTTCTTTTCGGAGTGTAACGTGACTTCCGAACTCATTTTCTAGGCAACAACTTTTAAAGAGAATATTAAATTATGGAGCTTCTTCATGTTTCATTCCAACCATCAGTTGCTCTGTGTGTATGTATTTTTTCCGGATTAAGTTTAGCTAAATAAGACTAATAGTCCCTTATGAAAAGACTATTTTTTGCGTGAAATGTGAAGTATGAATTATGAAATGTCTGTGAGGGTTGGGGATTAAAATGAATGTCTGTGAGGGTTGGGGATTAAAATGAAGTGATTGGTTTTTTACAATCCACGTGTAGATTAGAATCCTTGGGTAATTATACACGGTTTCATTGTTCGGTTGGAATTGGTTTGACTTAGTTTAGTTTGGTTTGAGGGGGTTAGATTGTGGATTAAATCGAACCACACAGTTTATCAATTTTCGAAACCTATTTGAACCTCTTATTGCTTTTAACCAAATCAAACAAAATCCTAAAATATGGCTTGGTTTGGTATCAAACTGTTGTTTAAACCGAACTGCTGACGCCTTACTACTGTTGTACAAGCATTTATTTTTGGCCATTGATTAAAGGCCAACTCCTCACCAGCCAACCAGATTATAGGGCCACCTTGCTACTCTTTCTATAAATAGAGACAATATCGCCCTAATATTCTCACACATCCTCTCTCTTTCTCTCTCTCTCTCTCAATTAAGATATAACTATATCAATGGCTTCAAAAGTGTTTCTTCTCCTTGGCCTTGCTTGTGTCTTTGTTCTTCTCGTTTCCTCTGATGTCGCTGCTAAGGACTTGGCCAAGGCTTCCACAATTTCCAAGGATGATGGTAATTAAGTTCTTATCAATTGATTAATTTATTTATCTATCAAACATTGTTGATATATACTTACAAAAGATTAATATCTACGCAGTTGATGTAGCTGAAGGTGCAAATGGAGTAGAAAATGCCAAGTATGGACGTGGTGGATACAATCACGGCGGTGGTTATAATGGCGGAGGCGGTGGATACAATGACGGGGGCGGTGGCTACAATGGCGGGGGTGGTGGCTACAATGGCGGTGGTGGTTACCATCAAGGCGGTGACCAATACGAAGGTGGTCGTGGTCCTGGTCCTGGCTGGTATAGTTACTCACTACAAGGAAAATTCATTTTAGAGACGTCAAATTCTGTAGCTAAAATGAAGATTCTGTCTCTAAATCGTCTTTAGAGACAGATTTGTTCCGTAGCTAATCCGTGGGTGCAAGTTGGTCGCTAAATTGAGCGTCTCTGTTTTGTAGCTGTTTTAAAGACAGATATGTCCGTCTCTAATTTAGAGACAGATATGTCCGTCTCCGATTTAGAGACAGATATGTCCGTCTCCGATTTAGAGACAGATATGTCCGTCGCCAATTAAGGGACGGATATGTACGTCGACGGATTAGCGACGAATTTTTCGTCTCTTTTTAAATTGTCGTTTTATTTTAGAACCATTTTAGCGACGGATATTTTCGTCGCTAAATTGACATTTAAAAATATATATATATATATATATATATATATATATATATATATATATATATATATATATATATATATATTAATATATTTTAAATACATATATACATATATATATACATATATACATATATATATATATATATATATATATATATATATATATATATATATATATATATATATATATATATATATATGTCAATCAATTTAAATCAGTCACAGTCACTTAACTTTTCTTATTCTCAAATCAATCACTTAACTTTTCTTATTTTCAATTCAGTCCCTTAACTTTTTTTAATCTCAAATCAGTCCATTAATTTTTCTTATTCTCAAATCAGTCTCTTAACTTTTATTAATCTTTAATCAGTCCTTGATATTTCATAGTTACACTTTGCTCCCCTAATTTTCTTTTATACTCAAATCAGTCCTCATAAACATCCACCACCAATAACCACCATCAACCACCGAATCTCTAAAAATAATAATTACCATACTGAGTTTCCAAAATTTTGAATTTGTACAAAATCACCAAAAAAAACAAAATCAAAATCTCAAGCAAACCAAAATCAAACCAAAATCTGAGTTTCCAAAATTTAGGCAAAATCGAAATCAAATCACCCAAATCTGGGTTTACAAAATCTCAAGCAAAACCAAAATCAAACTGACAGCCATGGCGTGTAGAGGAGAAGAGACAGAGATCTAGAGATATGAGGGAGGCGCCGGATGAGAGAGAGTGAGAGAGAAAGAAGGGTTACGCGGAGGAGGAAGAGGAGGGAGGGCAGCGTAGAAAAGGATGGCGCCTTCTTCATCATCGAGGAGGCAAGCCATTGATGCCACCAATTCACACACACACACACAGATGTGTGTACAGAGAGAGAAAGAGAGAGAGAGAGAGAGAGAAGGGTTACACGGAGGAGGAAGAGGAGGGAGGGGTGGCGTAGAAAAGGATACCGCCTTCTTCATCGTCGAAGGAGGCGTGGTCGCCATTGATGCCACCAGCCAGTTCACGGTTGTTTGTTTTGAGAAAGGAGAGAAATAGAGAGAGAAAGAAATAGAGAGAGAAACAGAGAAATAGAGTTAAAAAATGAGAGAAATAGAGGAAAGGAAAGTGGTTTTGTTTGGAAGAATTATGGACCATTTGATAGAATTTATTGAATGGTTAGCTTTTGTTTTAGCTCATGATCCGCGTGAATTTTTAGGATCCAATCAAACAATGCCACATCACATACTTATATTTGTTTCACACCATACTATATGCCAACTAAATTATTTATACTTAATATCAAGAATAATAATATTTATTATCAATAATATTTATTAATGAATTATTAATTATATAACTGATTAATTAATTAAGATTAATATTAATTATATAAAAAGTAATAATATTAATAATAGTACTAATAATAACTAGTAATTTTTAATTTTTTTATTGACTAGGAAAAAATATTTTCGACTTTTTTTTTACTGAAATTTTAAAAAAGTTATCTAAAATATTTACATGCTTTTATTTTATTACCCCAAATTTTAGTTAAAGTAGTATGCTTAATATCAAGAATAATAATATTATCATATAATTAGTAATAATATTTAATAATAATACAATTATTATATAATTAATAATAATAATTAATAATAATATTAATAATAACTAGTAATAATACATAATATAAAAAATAATAATGTTATTAATTAATAATAATACTCATTTATTTAATCATTTTAAATTTATTAATAATAATTTAATAATTTGAACTTCTAAGAAATATTAATATACCTAAGTAACAATTGATAGTAATAAATTATTAAAAAAATACTTATTAACAATAATAATAATTTAATCTTTAAAGAAAATAGTAATAATAATTTAATCGGGCGTTTGGTGGCAATTTGATTTTTTTTTCTACAGTGCACGCCCATGCCTTGATTCAAGCATGGCCATGCAAAATGAAATTTTCAAATTTGGAATTTCTGGAGATGAGGCGCACGCCTCATATTTTTCATGCTACCACCTGGGCATTTTTTGTGGTCGTGTTTCTGTGGTCGGGATGGTGGCTTGTGCTTTGTCCATTTGGACCATTTTTTTTTTTGACTGTTGGTGATTTAATAATTCTTATATGACAAAAATAATATAAGTAAAAATAATTATTAATATCAAAAATAATTTAAAATATAAAAAAATATTATCTAATAATAATAATTAAAAATCTATCAAGGATTTATCCTTGCCTGTCCCAAGTCAGGATAAAGGGTGAGGGTTGCGGTAGGCATGTGACAGCCAGCGTAAAAATTTTGTCATATTAACATGACATGAATCTGAATATGAATATCATTGGGGCGTTTCCTCAGCAGCGACGAGCTACACTTCAAAGACCTGGGTGTAGTGATAAGTATGCAAAGGTTGTTAGGTCGTCGCCCGGAAGCGACGCGCCATCTCTTCGCCCGGGGGTGGTGTCAAATATGCAAGGGTTTCCGCATTGCGGACGAGTGCGGGTAAAGAAGCTAGTCCATGGTAGGTGTAAGGGTAGTGGGATGCCCTTTGGAACTTGGAACATTGGATCATTAACAGGGAGATCAGCAGAGGTGGTGGAAGTTATGAGGATGAGGAAGGTTCACATAATGTGTCTACAGGAAACTAAGTGGGTTAGAGAGAAAGCAAAAGAAATATCACCTTGGGGTTTTAAGCTTTGGTACTCAGGAAAGGATAAGGGTAGAAATGGAGTGGGTATCATTATTGATAAGGAGTATATTAATGATGTGGTGGAAGTGTACAGGAAGAGTGATCGAATTATGGGCATTAAACTGGTGATACGTGATGAGATTATAACTATTATTTTCGCCTATGCACCACAAGTAGGGTGGATGCATCTATTAAACAAGTGTTCTGGGAAGATTTGAAGGAGGTAGTGCAACGAGTACCTAGTGGTGAGAAATTAGTGATTGGTGGTGATCTGAACTGGTATGTGGGGTCTAGTCGACATGGCTTTGAGAGCATACATGGAGGTTTTGGTTTTGGGGAGAGGAATGAAGCAGGAAATAGTATCCTGGACTTTGCGTTGGCATATGACTTGAGTATAATGAACACTTGGTTCAAGAAGAGAGAATCTCACTTTGTGTTCTATAGGAGTGGAGGTAATGCGAGTTAGATTGACTTCTTCTTAGTAAGAAATACTTGTAGAAAGAGTTATACAGATTGCAAGGTTGTTCCGGGTGAGAGCACAGCAACTCAACATAGACTGGTGGTACTTTATTTTCGAAGTAAGAAAATTTCGAGGAAGAGAAAATCACAGGTAGACCCTAGAATCAAGTGGTGGAGACATCAAGGGGAGAATCAACCGAAATTTGTAGCTAAGATGGTCGATACCGGTATTTGGTCGGATAATATGGAGGATATGGATATAGATTCGACTTGGACTAAGATGGTACATACCATAAAGGAGGTGGCGAAAGAAGTCCTTGGAGAATCTAGAGGAAATGGGCCACCAAGTAAGGACACATCATGGTGGAACGAGGAAGTAAAACAAGCAATAAAGGGCAAGCGAGAATGCTACAAATTATTGGGAAAATGTAGGAGCGACGAGAACTATGAGAAGTATAAGGAAGCTAGAAGAGATGCTAAGAAAGCAGTAAGAGACGTAAGAGTAAAGGTGAATCAGAAACTTTATGATAAGTTGGATACAAAAGAAGGGGAAAAGGACATCTACAGACTCGCTCGTATGAGGGATAAGAGGACACGAGATATTGGGACGGTTAAATGTGTGAAGGATGTAGATCAAAGAGTTCTAGTCGGGGATAAAGAGATAAAAGATAGATGGAGTTCGTACTTTGATACCTTGTTCAATGGCGGTCAAGAGCAGGATGTTGGAGATTTAAATATCTCTTCGAGTATGGTTAATCGAGATTTTATGCGGAGAATTCGAAAGAGTGATGTGAAAATGGCAATGAAAAAGATGAGATTGAAGAAAGCTGTTGGACCGGATGGTATACCAATTGAGGTTTGGAGATGTTTCGGAGAGAGGGGAATAGATTGGTTAACAATGCTATTTAACAAGATATGGAGAGTTAACACAATGCCATTGGAGTGGCAGAAGAGTACTCTGATCCCATTGTATAAGAATAAAGGTGATGTCCAAGATTGTGCCAACTATCGGGGGATCAAACTAATGAGTCATACTATGAAACTTTGGGAAAGAGTGATTGTACAAAGGCTGAGAAAAATTATGGATATTTCGGATAACCAATTTGGGTTTATGCCAGGAAGATCGACTATGAGGCAATATATCTTATGAGACAAACCATGGAAAAATATCGGGATCAAAAGAAAGATTTGCATATGGTTTTCATTGATTTGGAGAAGGCGTATGATAAAGTGCCAAGAGAGGTACTTTGGTGGGAATTAGCAAAGAAGGGTGTTTCAATGAAATATATTGATATTATCAAGGACATGTATAATGGAGTTAGTACTTGTGTACAGACTAGTGTTGGGAAGACTGAAGAGTTCCCTATAAAGATTGGAGTGCATCAAGGTTCCGCACTTAGCCCCTTTCTTTTTGCTTTGATAATGGACGAATTGACGAGGTCGACCCAAGATGATATACAAAAAGTGTATGTTGTTCGCAGATGATATTGTGCCGATTGATGAGACAAGAGAGGGTGTTGAAAGTAAATTGGAGTTGTGGAGACACACTTTGGAATCTCGAGATTTTCGACAAGCGAAAGCAAGACTGAATATTTGGAGTGTAAGTTTAGCGAGTTGAAAGTAGGAAGCAGGGGCGGTCACATTTGATGGAAATATTATCCAAGCTTCTGAGTTTTTTCGCTATCTTGGATCCATTATCCAAATGGATGGAGAATTAGATGGAGATGTGGCTCATAGGATTAAAGCAGGTTGGTTGAAGTGGCACTTCTATGTGATCGCGGCATGCCCAATAGATTAAAGGGAAAATTCTACCGCACGGCAATTAGGCTGGCATTGCTTTACGGCACCGAATGTTGGGCCGTGAAACAGTGTCACGTGCATAAGATGAATGTGGCGGAGATGCGTATGCTTCGATGGATGTGCGGTCATACAAGAAAGGATCGATTGGGGAATGAGGTGATCAGAGGTAAAGTAGGAGTTGCGCCCATTGAGGATAAAATGAGGGAAAATCGTCTAAGGTGGTTTGGACATATGAGAAGGAGACCGAGTGATGCACCGGTTAGGAGGCCGAAACAGTGGAGAAATGATAAAATGACGAGGGGTAGGGGAAGACCCAAACAAACTTGGATTAGAGTAATTGAAAATGATATGAGTTTACTTGGAGTGGATAAAAGTATGGTGCAGAAGAGGCCGGAGTGGGGGGCAAAAATCCATGTGGGGGGGTTGATTTATTTATTATTATTATTATTATTATTATTATTATTATTATTATTATTATTATTATTATTATTATTATTATTATTATTATTATTATTATTATTATTTATTTTGATTTGTATGTTTATTTATTTATTTGTTATTTTTTTATTATTATATTTTTTTTATTTTTTTTTTCACGATGACATATGAGGATTCATGTTAGCCGACCCTAAATTATTTTGGAACTAAGGCTTTGTTGTTGTTGTTGTTGTAATAATAATTAAATAATAAATAATAATATATCATAAAAAGTTTTTGAATAAAAAATTTAATTTTTTAACAGTTTTTTGAAAATACAGTTAACTTTTTAACAGTTTTTGTTAAGTTGTATACTAAATATTAACTTTTTTTTTTCAATTTTTTTTGAATAAAGAAGACTATTTTAGACTTTTGTTTACTGCATACATTTTTTGCAAAAAGTTATATAAAAAAAGTTATTAATTTTGAAAGAAATAAAACTTAACTTTTTTACCTTATGCCCTATACCCTAAACCCTAAGTCATATACATATACTTTATACTTTATACCTTATACCCTATACCCTATACCCTAAATCCTAAGTCATATGCATATACCTTATACCCTATACCCTAACCCTAACCCTAAGTCATATACCTATACTTTATACCTTATAACCTATACCCTAAATCCTAAGTCATATACATATACCTTATACCCTATACCTTAAACCCTAAGTCATATACATATACCATATACCCTAAACCCTAAGTCATATACATATACCTTATACCCTAAACCCTAAGTCATATACCTATACATTATAGCTTATACCCTATACCCTAAATCATATACATATACCCTAAACTCTATACCCTAAACCTTATACCTTATACCCTAAATCCTATGTCATATACACATACCTTATACCCTAAACACTAAACCCTAAGTCATATACATATATCTTATACCTTATACCCTAAATTCTAAGTCATATACCTATACCTTATAGCTTATACCCTATACCCTAAAGCCTAAGTCATATACATATACCCTAAATCCTATACCCTAAATTCTAAGTCATATACATATACCTTATACATTATACCCTATACCTTAAACCCTAAGTCATATACATATACCTTATACCCTATACCATAAACCCTAAGTCATATACATATACCTTATACCTTAAACCTTAAACCCTAAGTCATACACCTATACCTTATTGCTTATACCCTAAATCCTAAACCATATACATATATCCTAAACCATATACCCTAAACCTTTTACCCTATACCCTAAACCCTAAATCATATACCTATACCTTATACCCTATACCCTAAGTCATATACATATACCTTATACCTTATATCATATACCCTAAGTCATATACCTATACCTTATCTCTTATACCCTAAATCCTAAATCATACACCTATACCTATATCTTTTCTTTTATATACTTTCGTTTGTTTAGTTTTTCATATCTTTTTTTCTATACATTTTTGTAAAAAAATGTATGTAGTAAAAAAAGTATTAAATATTATTTCCTATTCAATAAAAAATTTATAAAAAATAAATAAAGGATCGTCTGTGCCTCTTTATTTTTATATACTATCGTTTGTTTAGTTTTTTTCTATCTTTTTTTATACAGTTTTGTAAAAAAATGTATGTAGTAAAAAAAGTATAAAATATTATTTCCTATTCAATAAAAAATTTATTAAAAATAAAAAAAGGATAGTCTGTCCCTATTTTCTTTTATATACTTCCGTTTGTTTAGTTTTTTTCTATCTTTTTTTCTATACCTTTTTGGAAAAAATGTATGTAGTAAACAAACGTCTAAAATATTATTTCCTATTCAATAAAATGTTTATGAAAAAAAATAGAATTTAGGGTATATGATATGGGTTTTAGGGTAAATAATGTAGGTTTTAGGGTTTAGAGTGAGGTTTAGACTTTTAGACTTTAGAGTTAGGTATATTTATTTTTTATTTTATTTTAATTTTTTATTGACTAGAAAATAATATTTTAGACTTTGTTAATTAGTGATTTTTTTTTACAAAAGGTATATAAAAAAGATAGAAAAAAACTAAAAAAAAATGAAAGTATATAGAAGAAAAGTAAAAAGAGGGACGAACTACCCTATATTTATTTATTTATTTTTTTTAAAAAAAATTTATTCACTAGGAAATAATATTTTAGACTTTGTTAATTAGTGATTTTTTTAGAAAAAGTTATATAAAAAAAGATAAGGTTTAGGGTATATGATATGGGTTTAACTGTTTAAGGGTTTAGAGTTTAGGGTTTAGAGGTTTAGAGTGAGATATATTTATTTTTTATTTTCTTTTAATTTTGTATTGACTAGGAAATACTATTTTATAATTTGATTAGTAGTCATATTTTTTAGAAATAGTTGTATAAAAAAGCTAGGGTTTAGGGTAAATGATATAGGGTTTAGGGTTTAGAGTGAGATTACACTTTAGAGTGAGGTATATTTACTTTTTATTTTTTATTGACTAGAAAATAGTATTTTATACTTTGTTAATTAGTGATTTTTTTAGAAAAAGTTATATAAAAAAAGATAGAAAAAAACTAAACAAATGAAAGTATATAGAAGAAAAGTCAAAAGAGGGATGGACTACCCTATATTTATTTTTATTTTTTAAAAAAAATTTATTGACTAGAAAATAATATTTTAGACTTTGTTAATTAGTGATTTTTTTTTTACAAAAAGGTATATAAAAAAAGATAGAAAAAATCTAAACAAATGAAAGTATATAGAAGAAAAGTCAAAAGAGGGACGAACTACCCTATATTTATTTTTAATTTTTTTTAAAAAAAATTTATTGACTAGGAAATAATATTTTAGACTTTGTTATTTAGTAATTTTTTTTAGAAAAAGTTATATAAAAAAGATAGGGTTTAGGGTATATGATATGTGTTTAACTTTTTAAGGGTTTAGAGTTTAGGGTTTAGAGTGAGATATATTTATTTTTTATTTTCTTTTAATTTTGTATTGACTAGGAAATACAATTTTAGACTTTGATTAATAGTGATATTTTTTAGAAATAGTTATATAAAAAGATAGGGTTTAGGGTAAATGATATAGGGTTTAGGATCTAGGGTTTGGAGTAAGATTTAGACTTTAGAGTGAGGTATATTTATTTTTTATTTTTTTTAATTTTTTATTAACTAAAAAATAGTATTTTATACTTTGTTAGTTAGTGATTTTTTTAGAAAAAGTTATATAAAAAGATATAAAAAAACTAAACAAATGAAAGTATATAGAAGTTAAGTCAAAAGTGAGACGGACTACCCTATATTTATTTTTTTTAAAAAAAATTGTTGACTAGAAAATAATATTTTAGCCTTTGTTAATTAGAGATTTTTTTTTTACAAAAAGGTATATAAAAAAAAGATAGAAAAAAACTAAACAAATGAAAATATATAGAAGAAAAGGCAAAAGAGGGAGGTACTATCCTATATTTATTTTTTTAAAAATTTTTTATTGACTAGAAAATAATATTTTAGACTTTGTTAATTAGTGATTTTTTTTATAAAAAAATTATATAAAAAAAGATAGGGTTTAGGGTATATGATATGGGTATTAGAGTTTAGGATTTACGATTTAGAGTGAAGTTTAGAGGTTTAGAGTGAGATATATTTATTTTTTATTTTCTTTTAATTTTGTATTGACTAAAATATACTATTTTAGACTTTGGTTAGTAGTGATATTTTTTAGAAAAAATTATATAAAAAAAGATAGGGTTAGGGTATAGGATTTAGGGTTTAGAGTTAGGTTTAGACTTTAGAGTGAGGTATATTTATTTTTTATTTTCTTTTGATTTTTTATTGAATAGAAGATAATATTTTAGACTTTGTTAATTAATTTTTAGAAAAAGTTATATAAAAAAAGATTTAAAAAAACTAAACAAATGAACATATATAGAAGAAAAGTCAAAAGAGGGATGGACTACCCTATATTTATTTTTTATTTTTTTAAAAAAAACTTATTGACTAGAAAATAATATTTTTGCCTTTGTTAATTAGTGATTTTTTTTTTACAAAAGGTATATAAAAAAAGATAGAAAAAAACTAAACAAATGAAAGTATATAGAAGAAAAGTCAAAAGAGGGACGGACTATCCTATATTTATTTTTAATTTATTTTTATTTTTTATTTACTAGGAAATAATATTTTAGACTTTGTTAATTAGTGATTTTTTTAGAAAAAGTTATATAGAAAAAGATAGAAAAAAACTAAACAAATGAAAGTATATAGAAGAAAAGTCAAAAGAGGGACATACATTTTTTTATTGACTTGAAAATAATATTTTAAACTTTGTTAATTAGTGATTTTTTTTAAGAAAAAGTTATTTAAAAAAAGATAGGTTTTAGGGTATATGGGTTTTAGGTTAAATGATATACTTTTTTTATTTTGTGTGGATGATGAAAATTATTTGAGATGTTGGTTAGTCGTGAAATTTTTTATACAAAGATATATAAATTTTTTTTTTTTTAAGAAATGAAAACATACAATTCATAAACCCTAAAATTGAGAAAATAAAAATAAATCTGTTTTAGCTACAGATGTTGAATCTGTTTCTAAATTAGAGAGAGAGATTTTGAACACGTCTCTAATTTAGAGACAGTTACTAAATCTATCTCTAAATTTTAGAGATAGATGTTGAATATTTCACTAAATTAGAGACGGATTCAAAAATCTATCTCTAAATTAGAGACGGATTAAAATATGTATGTAATTCAGAGACAGATTCAACATCCGTCTCTAAAGTTTAGAAAAAGATTTTGCATCTGTCTTTAATTTAGAGACGGATTCTGAATCTGTCTCTAATTTAGAGACAGATACAAAACTCGTCTCTGAATTAGAGACATGTTCTGAATTTGTCTCTAAATTAGAGACAGATTCAGAATTCGTCTCTAATTTTTGTGTCCATTTCTAATCTGCCTCCAAATTAGTTGCTGACTCTGTCTATCTCTAATTTTCCATTTCAATTTTCGGTTTCTCTTGTAGTGGTTGCGGTGTTAGTCATAGAGGTTGCTGCCGTACTGCAACTCAGGCTGCCGAGGAGGCCCAAACACACAACTGAAGTCGCAAGAAAATAATTTCACCATAAAATGCATGTAATGTGAACAATTACGTTGTACAACTCTCTCTTGGAGTTACTACTGTAAATAAATGGTGATTTTGTGTCCGTTTTATTCAGGGTTCTAAAAGACCCCGCCTAAGGGCGTCTAGGCTTCGCCTAGGCGCTAGGCCCCTCTTCAACACCTAGTTCTAAGCCCCGCCTAAGCCCCAACTACTCCCGACTAGTCCCCGCCTAGACGCTAGGCCCGGATCCGTCGCCTAGCATCCGCCTAGTGCTTTTAAAAACCTTGGTTTTATTTGTATTTTATGCATCTTGTATGGTTCTTCATGGAATATATATACATATAATAATTTCATGGAAATTTTATATTCAGATATTTATTACACTTTAAACTCTCCATGTTGGGAAAATTATAACGGAAATTCGAAAAGGCTTTCTTTTTGGAAATAACTGAAAATAAATAAAATCGGAAAAAATGAATTAAATCGGGAATGCAGAGTCGAGGCTTGTGTTAGACACAATCTCCATTGGTGCTAACGGTAATTGACAATCTTCTCGTAAGATGCAACGACTTTAATTATCGTTAATAGGAGCACTCCAAATTAACGACTTCGGCAAACAAATCTAAGTATTTGAAACTTCTGGACTTGAAAGGAATTTTATGCTTCAATATGCTCTACTAGGCTATTAGATATTTGATGGCTGAATGAATGAATGATGATTGGCAAATTGCAGGGGACTATTTATAGATAATGAAGAGTTGGGGTGCCTTTTGGGATTAGACACTATTGGTACCTGGTGGATTCTGGATCATCAGATCAGATTCTGGTGAAGAGCTCAGATCTGCTGGACCTGCCAACACCTATTCGAACTGGTTCCTTGAACCATTCCAACCCTTGACCTGGTTCATCGAACCTGGCTTGAACCCTTGGGCGTGGACCAGATCCAAGACCCATGGTCCAACCCACTCCTGCACCGTCCCAGCCCAATCCGAACGGGCCTAGGCCCAACTGCACCCATGCACCAGCCTAACCGAGCCCAAGCCAAACCGCACCACTGCACCTGAGCCACGAACCTTGATCGATTTGCTAAAAATCAAAGGCTCCAATAGCTCCTAGCGACGATGCGCATGTGCGAAGTGCAAAGTGCGCCTCTAAAGCGCCTAATGCGTCCTTCGAGGGTGTGGTCCAAATTGAACTAGTATAAAACTGGCACAATTTGGGCTACTCCTTGCATGGTTGTTCCAATGGTCCACCTAGGTTGGCCCAAGGAGGAACAAATTGATGCCTCCTCCTTATTTGCATCCACTTGTAAACTTGTTTTACTTTTCATCTTTAAGCAATGTGGGATAACTCTTTCATATCCCATAAACTCTTCATTTTCCCATTTCAAGTTACAATCTTTAGCCATTAATTTTTCATTCACCCGGAAATGGTTTTGAGTAAATAAATGCATTTTCTTAATATACAACAAATGTAGATTATAATTTTGTAACTTGTTTCGTTAAACAATAAATGAAACCCATTTGAAAATTGGGTCAAAATTTGGTCAAACCTAGTTTCTAAACCCATTTCCAACAATCCCCCACATGAATGACAATTAATGCATGTATGCAGATGCGTCCAAAAGTTCCGGCGAACTACTATTGCATCAGGATAGGTAGCTTATGGCCTTGAATCTTCCCTAGTGAAATACTATCGGATATACTAGCCATTCAGTAGCGCGATGCTTTGAACTGGTGACTGTATAGTGTATACCAAGACAACAGTACTCACACAATAATAGCTATAACACTATTTGTTCTCACGTTGTGTCTGAAAATGTCAATGGCTTCACTGTAAAGAGATGTTATCGTAGATGTTACCCAACACCTTGAATAACACACTGACGGACAGCACACACACACCAAATTAAATAGTTTGTAAAAACTTTGTGCAGCGGAAATAAATAACACAAGATATAATTTTCTCAAGTTATATAAATATATAACTTGAGTGTGCCTAGATGGCGAAGACTTTATAATCAATATAGAAAAATTACAAAGCCGAAAGTTCCCTATTGCTAATACAATGATGATGCTCTATGGAACTAAATGAGACAAAGCACAAATCCTATCCTTAGCCAACACTCTCTTAAACACTCGGTGTTTAAGCTAGAATCACAAGGGAGGAAGGATTATGCGAACCAAAAGAACTTTCTCTCTCTTGTGCTAAGGTGTGTGTGTTTGATATTCGATATTTGGCATCCTTCAAATGAACCACACCTAGCCTATTTATAGCCTTCAAATGCCTTGGAGGCTACTCCAAAATAACAGCCCTTCTTGTTAAAAACGTGTGAGAGGAGTGGAGAATAATTCTTGGCTTGATTCCTCTTCATGCGCCAACTCCTCCTAAAATGTAGCAACCGAAACTTGAAGCCCAAGTCCTTGCTTTATCACCTTGTACTCTCTTACTTTCTTGCCATTGTACTCTTCTAATAATCAGCAACAACTCCAAGACTTGGTCTTCCCACGTTTTTATTTTATCAACAATTCATATGGACCAAGCAAAGTTTATTCGTAAATCTCCATTTACGAATAACTCCTTCAACACTTTTTCCTTGTCTTTAGCAATTAATCCAATCATGTATTAACCTGAAATATGGACCAACAAACACATATATATTGCAAATAATATTAGACATTAGGATATAATTTAATATGGAAAGAATTATTAAATTACAAATCATTCCAGTTCGGGTAACACCCAACTGCCAGTGATAGCACCTGTGGTAACACCCACATTTTGTACTAACAATCTCCCCCATAATTTATAATTTCTTTCCAAACTCTAAAGTGTTGATTCCTGCAAGAAAATGTTAGCCATAACAGAGAAACTTCCATAGTTATCAACTCCCCCATAATCAAGGAAATAACAACCACAATGATTTATCACAAAATACTAATTATTAAAACATATTTTTCAAAATACGTTTTCCAAATAACTAGCAACCTATAGTACCAAAGATAAACCAAAGTTACTAAGCTACTTCAAGTTCAAACACCCCTAAAAGTTTAAAAACCAAAAGCAAATAAAACAAACCACCAAAGTATTAAAACATGTTCCGAATTAAAAACATAAAAGTAAATTGTTTTTCAACCACCAAAAGTACCATAACCATAAGAGTGGCAACATCAATCTTCAAGTGATGTATTGTACTCACTCTTCTCGCTCATCATCAGCTTCATCTTCCTCCTGTTCATCCCCTTCTTCATCTCCAGCATCTGTGGCAGCACCTTCAGTAACATCTGCAGCAGCACCACTGGCATCTCCAACACCACCACCACTCGGACCAGCTCCATCAGCACTATTATCTCCCCCAGTTTGGGAAGAAACCTGCCGAATGAATTCATCAGTAATATCCTTGAGCTTTGTCCAACCTTGCACAATCTCGGCAATGGTAGCTGTTTGTTTGTGGAGAAACGCAAAAACTGTGGTCTTTGGTATTGTTGGTGAAGCATTCCCCAAAAAATTGTACACATTAGCAAGAACATGTGCTGCATCTGTACCTGAAAAACTTGGAGATTTTGGAGTAACATTCGGGGTAACAGTATGAGTAACACCCTTAGCATGAACTGCTTCACTTGACCCAAATTCATTTATCTTTGACCAAGGAAGATCACCAGTGTACCTTACACTCTTAGTGTTCTTTTTAGTCAGCTGAGTATCTATAGCATAGAGATCAAGAGCTTGGGTGTACACATCCGACTCCTCAATGGGTATTTTCTGAGCTTTTAAGACATGGAATATCAAGGAAGGGTATGGAAACATTGAAATATCCTTTCTTTTACCCCATGAAGCCAAGTGCCTAAAGATCACTCTACCCAAATTCACCCTTTGATTTTTCCCCAACTTGTACAATATATCGGCTTGTTGCAAAGTCACATATTGTTCATTGGTTGTAGGAACCCAATTAAAAATGCAAAGCTTGTGAAGCAGGACAAAGAGTGAAGTGAGACGGGAAGCAAGAAAATGAACTTTGGTTTTGGGATTCGGATTCTGTGGCCATTCATGCACGACATTATGAGAGATAAACCTAGCAATTTCATCCTTATGAACGATAGGACCATCATCATCCATATTTGGGAGTCCCAAAGTTTTGTTGATCAAAGAAGGTGTAATAGAAAAAATTCTGTTCCTTAAAAACACCTTTCCAAATTGATCGGACTTCTCATTTTCTAGGTTGGCATGAAGGTTGGCATAGAAATTTTTGACAATAGCTTCAACAAATTTCGAAGGGTGCAAGTTAGCTTTCAAAAAATTTCTATCCTCCAAGAACTGAAATACACCATGCTTTTTGAAATCAACCTCGTCTATGTGCTTTTCTTTGACAATTTTCGTGTCACTATGTTTGAACCAAAACTCCATATTTTCCTTTCGATAAAATTCCAATGAAATGTAAGTTTTTGGAAAAGCAACATTCACATCTTCAAACTCTTTCTCAAGAAAATCAGTGGACTCAGAATAGGCAAACTCACTGATAGAAGACTCCAAAGCTTTAGAAACAGAGGATGTTACCTTGGGTGTTGCAGCTTTCTGGGTAACATCTTTGACCGCAGCCCACTTGCCTTTGCCTTTAATGTTTCTTTTCACAACTTCATACAAGGGCTCTTCTTCCTCAATCTCCCAATCTTCAAATGTCTCAACAGAATGGCTCTTTTCAGCATCGGCATGGAAATCTTCATCCGAAACATGAGCTGAGGAGAGACCAAGACAGGATTCTTCAGAAACTTCAACTGGATCGGAGGATGTGTTGGATTTAGAAGTACCTTTGTTCCTCATTGCAGTGAGCCTACTTGAGCTCCTCTTTTTGACGGATTGTCCCGAGGGTTTGTGAGCAATGGCTTTTCTTTTGGTCTTTTTGGTTGACGGAACGGGTGGAAGAGGTGGTAATGTCACAATGGGCAAGGGTTGCGCCATTGTTGACACCAATGGAGGATTATCCACCGACATTGTCATTGTCGGAGACACATTAAGAGGGGTGGTCGAAGTGTCCATTAGACTAGGACTGCTTGAACCAACACTCGGAGAGACCTCCAAAGGGGCAAATTGCTTCTTGGACGGAGTTGCCAAGGTTAGGGTTTAGGAAGGTTTTGAAATTTTGGAAGGTTTTGATTTTTAGAAGGTTTGAGAGAGAGAGAGAGAGTGACGGTGACGGAGGAGGGGGTATTTACCGTGTAGAGAGAGAGAGGGATGAGGCGTTGGTTTAGAGAGAGATAGAGAGAAAAAAATAGGAATTAAGTTAGAATTTAATTTGACAAGACTTATCCCACTTAATCATTTATCTCTAATTAACCTCCCCTATTTTTTAGCCACTAAAATATTTACTTTAAATATTTACCTAACCTCCTTTATTTCTAGCCACACAAAAATAACTACATTTATAATTTACTCCCCCTATTTTCAAGGCCACAAATAATAAATCAAATACAAAACTCCTCACACAAAATAAACACATCCGGTCATTATTTTGAATTTTTTTTTCGAATTCTTAATTTTCAGATTTTTTAATTTTTTTTAAATATATATAAAAAAAATGGAAATAAAAGAAATAAAAAATAATAAATACTACAAATATACCAAGTCCAAATGGTTTTTGAAAATCAAATCCCTAAATTTCAGGACTTAGTTATTTGAGATTGTTTACTAAAGATAAACTAGGTTTGTTAAAAACTTTTTCAAACTTTGTAAACTCTTAATTAAAAAAGACTTTCAAAGTTTAAAAACTTAAACAACAAACCGAAAATAAGGAATAAAAACATAATATAGCACATAAAAATATGTTAATGGCAATGATGGTAACATCTATGATAACACATATGATAAAAATCCCTTGATAAATATATTCAGTTTCAAACACTTGAGGCATAACAAGCTTAGCCATTTTCAGACATTTCAGGCATAAAAAGCTTGTAAAAACATGAGGCATAGCAATTTAAAAAATTCGTTTACACTTCTTTAAACAAGGAAGCATCGTAGTAACAAGCTCCGTGCCCCGAGTTTTATTTCAAGTGTAAAGTTTCATTGATTTATGTCGTTCAAGTAGGGTACACTGTACTAGTGAGCTCCATATCCCTAATACTAAGCACAAATCACTTCATACATTCTCATTGGCAAGAGTGCATCGTCACCACGAACGCCATGCCCCGAGCTCGAGAGAATAGTATGGTATAAGAATTGCCTCTTTTCCTTTTATTTATCACATACCAACATTAGTGACTTTGTCACTTTGAGCACAAAGGGAGTTTTAGCAAGTGTGTTATTCAGGGTGTTATCCTACCACAACAAAAAGGTAAGCATGTGCAGCCGTGAGAACTCTCAAAGCTCAGAGAACTATAAGAATCCTTACAGCACAGAAAAATAAAACCAAACAAGCAAAAAATATGCACTAGTATACATGTGTTACCCCAGGTGATATCAGCACCCATGGTAACACCTTACAACAGAGGAAATTTTTAGAGAATACAAAGACCAAGAGATCTCTTTAATTGAAATTGTCACGGCATAGCTGGACAGAGATGTTACCGTAGATGTTACCCAACACCTTGGATAATACACTGACGGACAGCACACACACACCAAATTAAATAGTTTGTAAAAACTTTGTGCAGCGGAAATAAATAACACAAGATATAATTTCTCAAGTTATATAAATTTATAACTTGAGTGTGCCTAGATGGCGAAGACTTTATAATCAATATAGAAAAATTACAAAGCCGAAAGTTCCCTATTGCTAATACAATGATGATGCTCTATGGAACTAAATGAGACAAAGCACAAATCCTATCCTTAGCCAACACTCTCTTAAACACTCAGTGTTTAAGCTAGAATCACAAGGGAGGAAGGATTATGCGAACCAAAAGAACTTTGTCTCTCTTGTGCTAAGGTGTGTGTGTTTGATATTCGGTATTTGGCATCCTTCAAATGAACCACACCTAGCCTATTTATAGCCTTCAAATGCCTTGGAGGCTACTCCAAAATAACAACCCTTCTTGTTAAAAACGTGTGAGAGGAGTGGAGAATAATTCTTGGATTGATTCCTCTTCATGCGTCAACTCCTCCTAAAATGTAGCAACCGAAACTTGAAGCCTAAGTCCTTGCTTTATCACCTTGTACTCTCTTGCTTTCTTTCCATTGTACTCTTCTAATAATCAGCAACAACTCCAAAACTTGGTCTTCCCACATTTTTCTTTTATCAACAATTCATATGGACCAAGCAAAGTTTATTCTTAAATCTCGATTTACGAATAACTCCTTCAACACTTTTTCCTTGTCTTTAGCAATTAATCCAACCATGTATTAACCTTAAATATGGACCAACAACCACATATATCTTGCTGAATGAACGCTCGCCTAAAAAATAAAGGAGTCACCACGCCGTTTTAAGAGGAAACATTGAAAACCTTTTGAGAGAGAAAATACGGGTTCGAAGGTCAGGTTACGTGTTGGGAAGAACCGAGAGTTCACCCAACACGCCTCGTCCGTAGACGAGTCTTTCAATTAAACATCCAAGCAAATCCAAAAGTGTGTGCAAGTGTTGACAATGAACAAATGGGGTAAACATGCATTTTATTAATATGAATCGAGGCTTACAACTCGTGAGCCCATTATTTAGGGAGGCCACATCCCTGCTACAACAATCTAAAACAGATTACAAGAGAAAAAGGTTTCAGCAGATGGGTCACGATATGTCGCATGACACATGATACAGGTGACCACATATGTCGCGTGACACAGGATCACCTTGGAACAATGTGTCGCGTGACATACAGAGGCCATCTGTAGAAACTTACACAATGAACACCAGAATCAACAACAACTAACACAGATCTAATTAATTGACTAGATTAGATACGAAATACAGAAATAACAACAAATCGACCTCGGGAGTGTGGATATGGGTAGATCCACACCCCCTTGGGGTTTAAACACCAAATTCAAGCAAGTATTCAACAATAATAGCTCAATTAAACAGATTAGACAAGTTAAACAGGAGAGATTGCGATTGGAATTCAGTAATCCAGACAGATAGAGTCTGATTACTGAATCCTAACAGAAGTAGCCAATAAAATTATGAAGAATTGAGTAGAAGGAAGAAAGAAGAGGGAGTTTAAGATTCGTTACCCTTGTTGCTTCCACGAATTCTGTATCAAGTTAGATACAGAACCCTTCAATTCACTGCTTCTGGTCTTGGGATCCTGAGAGAATTGATGCAAAGGGGTCCAAGTGGTTTGGTTTGGGAAATGGATTTGGATTGGAGAGAATTGGGTAGGTTGAAGGTAGGAGAGAGAGAGAGTTGTGTTAGGGGGATTCGTTATGATGCAATTTCTGCAAAGTAACAGTAGGCTGAAGTTGGGATCTATTTCTGAGAGGGGGAGGGTCTTATTTATAGGCTGCAGTTAGTGGTCACCTTGTGTCGCACGACTATACGCAATCACTTTCCATGCCTCGACTTGTCGCGTGACACAAGGTGGCCTCAACCGTTTTTTGGCGCCAAAACCAGTTTCTGGAACATTCAGGCCTAAATACCTAAAAAGTCCAAAAAGGTTTATTCCCGATAGGTCCCTTGGTATGAGTAAGGTACCAAAAGGTACTTCCTTCGCGGGAAACTTATGAAATGTTTCCGGAAGTCTCGGGATAGGCCGGGAATTTACCAAAACTCCCCTTAATGCAATTTTATTACATTAAAATGCATTTTAAAAGGTTGCGAATTGGATTGGCGTACTTACAGAGCCCCTCGGCAACGTCACTTTTGGAAAAAGTGGGGTTGTCGATAAAATAAGACCCAATCCCAATGAGCACCAAGGGATAAGGTAACGGGCTAGTGGGTGAATCGGGGAGTCTAATGGCTGGAACTTTCTGAGAAAGGATTCCTAGGTATCCCTTAAGAAGGGAATCAAGCCAAATCGTAGTTCGGAATTACCAAAACTAACCACAAGCAAGAAAGGGATAGAGATGTGTCTTCATACCTTTGATGTGCTTACCTGTGACTTCTTGAGGGGTCGGTACTACTGCGGTTGACTAGTAGCTACCTTTTGTGCCAGGTTGTAGCTGCCGGAGGGTCTCATGCTGCAACTGGTATTTGCGAGTAGCTACCGAAGGGTCTCATGCTATCGCTGTTGACGAGTTGTAGCTACCGGAGGGTCTCATGCTGCAACTGATCTTTTGTGGATGTCGGATGGTCTCATACCACTTTGTTGGTGCAGGGTAGTTGCCGGAGGGTCTCACACTACTGCTGCTTCTCTTCGTGGATGCCGGAGGGTCTCATACCACTTTTGGTAGTGCAGGGTAGCTGCCAGGGGTCTCATGCTACTGCTGCTTCTCTTTGTGGATGCCGGAGGGACTCATACCACTTCTGCTTCTGTTTTGCTGGGGATAGGTGTAGCTGCCAGGGGTCTCACGCTACTTCTTCTGCTCTGTGGGATAAGTGTAGCCGCCAGGGGACTCACGCTACTTCCATTTCTGCTCTTTGTGGATGCCGGAGGGACTCATACCACTTTTTTTGCTATGCTGGGGGATAAGTGTAGCTGCCGGGGGACTCATGCTACTTCTTTTTGTTGTTCTTTTACCGGTTTTGTTGCTGGACGGTCTTTGTTGATTGTTTGCTTTTCTTTTTGTGTCCTGAGCTTCGCTTGGGAAGCCGGGGACTCTGCTTTTGTCTGTGCCTCGAGGCTACTGATCTTCTCGCTTGGTAAATCGGGGACTCTGCATTTCTGGGGAGTCGGCTTCTTTCTTTTCGCTTGGTAAGCCGGGGACTCTGCATTTCTGGGGAGTTGGCTTCCTTCGGTGCTTTTTTTTTTGGGCCGTTGATTCTGTTGCTTTTGTTTGATAAGCCGGGGACTCTGCTTTCTGGGGAGTTGGCTTCTTTCGGTGCTTTGGGGCCGTTGATTCTGTTGCTTTTGTTTGATAAGCCGGAGACTCTGCTTTCTGGGGAGTTGGCTTCTTTCGGTGCTTTGGGGCCGTTGATTCTGTTGAGCTCTGCTTGGGAGGCTATCACAGATACGGGCCTTTTTTTGTATTCTTTTTTTTTCGGTTTGGCCTGAGGGCCAGTCTTCGAGGTTTTGTGAGACTCAGTTGATCATTGTACCTTCGAGGGAGAAACAACAACTCTAAGCGCTGCATCTAACTAAGCTATCTTGTTAGCAAAGATTAACCTATGTTAGCTTGTTTGCACGAGTCTGTCTGTTCTGGGAAGGAAACGCGATCATTGTGTTAAAAGGTCGGCTTTGTCAGGTTTGGGCTTATGAGGTCATTGGTTGCTATGCTTGGCGGGTAGGGGAGGCATACCCGGCCACTACTTTTCCTGCTATGAGGCGCTGGGTGAAGGACGCACAGCAGAAAGTTCGGGCAGCGGATACCAAGGGACGGGTGACTGCCTCTTATGATCATACCATTATCTGCTTGCGGAGGACTCCCGGGAGTCTGACCCTATTTCCTTGGACTGACCGATATGCTGGGGTTAATCTGGAGTATACTCTTCATCTGACTGAGTGCCATAAGTTGCTGGTGGGCTTGTCTGGGGACGCTTCGTATTTGGGAGAGCGGGTTTATAGACAGCACGGCCCTGGTAGCGTTGCTAGAGTCCCCTTTGACCCTCCGCTGATATATGGTTCCCTCGGAAATTGGAGGATGTGGCCGCTTTGATCTAGGGAGAGCTTGCTTTCAATTATACTGAGGATGATGGGGATTATGGAGCTTATGTGGCTACGAGGCTGAGGTCACCGCAGGTGGCTCCGAGACGTGATGCTCAGGGCGCCGGCCCTTCTAATGGACATGTCGCAGACGCACCTTTGCCCCCTCCTTTTGTTGATTTTCCGGATGGAGATCATATGAGGCGGGCCCCTCTCGATATCATCCAGATTTATCCATATTTTCATCTCCCTGAGGGCACTCGATCTGTAAGTATCTGCCTTTTCTCTGTTTATTGTTTCGGACTGCTGAAAACCCTTGTCTTTTATGATGACTGGTTTTTGATTCTTCTTCTGTTTGATTATTATCAGGTCTCGGCTGACACTTACTGGAGCTTTGCTCGTCATTATACCGGAGCCATGGATATGATTGATAAGCTGGTGAGGAGCAACCGTTATTTGAGGGAGCGGTGCTCGGCTCGGAGCTCTGATGATAGTGATTCCACACTCAGCTTGCCTGGCAGGAAGAGAGCTCGCACTGACATGTCTGCTGAGGATACTCATAGGCCCAGGACCAAGACTGCTCGTCGTCGTCCCCCTAGCCCTTCCAGTTCTGATAGTGATGCCTCCAGAGATCCTCATGAGCTTGAGACTTCGACCATTCCTGTTATGCATGAGCTTTTCCGAGATGATCCCGTTGTTTACCACGCTTCTTTGGCTGACCCGAATCCTGAGGAGGGAGATGTAGATGGAGAGAGCAGCGAGGGTGCTGATGATGATAGCTCTGACGATGATGATGGTTCTTACATTTCTGGAGATGATAGCTCAGAATAGTTTCTTGGATTGATTTGTGGCTCCTTCGATTATTGTACCCTGCTTTGGCAAGAAACAGACAAAACACTCTTTTCCTTTTTTTTTTTTTTTTTTTTTTTTACATTGCACCTAGTACTTTATTAGTAGTTATTAGTTGTTTGTGCGAGTCCACCTTTTTGGGAAGAATGGGAATGAATGGCTTTTGAATGGCTATGACATGAGTATAAGTGGTTTGCATGTTTCGGCTGGTATATGTGAATGGTGAATGTATATGTTATTTTGAATGAAATTCCCTCTCCCATGATGCTTGCAGGGTGTCTTTGCTGTTTTACAGTTTGAAACAAGTCAGGGCGTGCCCTGGTACTGATCAGATTACAGCTTGCTGATGTCTGGTGTTGGACTTACTATGTCGCACGACTCAAGACAGCCAAGGTACATTCTGTCGCGTGACATGACAAGTCAGGTTGACAGGCCTTCCAATCTAGGCTTCTTCATCGCTTCCAAGCTTTATCCTCTTGCCCAGGATATGGAATTCAGTAGCTTCATCCTGAAGTAGGCCTCTTGTAACAAAATCCATTCTCAAGTACTGATATTATAGAAACAGCCCCGGGAACCACACGCGTACACACATCAACTTCTGACCAAGCCCGATCGCCACACAGTCTTTTGCAGCCCCAGGATGAGATTGATCTTCAGGTTTTAGTCAGTCGGACGGCGGACAAGACTCAAGAGTTTTTATATGCAGGGGCACCTTTTTCGAAGGTGGAATGAATTCTGGACTTGTGTATGACGCACTCGCTTATGGGTTTGACTCTTTTGAGAGAGCATAGGCATTACAAGGTGTGGAGAGTATATGGAAGCCCCTGTTGACAGAAAGACAGTGTTTGGCTCTATATTCCTAGAATGTGGAGAAGAAGACTTTCCGAGGCACTTGAAAACTTGTCTTATTCGTGATGATCACAAGGCTGCTTAAAACCCTTTATTGATGTTCGGGTTATTCAACTACCAAAGCCGATATGAGCAAATATTTTCATCAATCCTGAGGAGAAAACCCACTAATATCGAGAATCAAACTCGGAAGGACGAACAGTGTATGGGCATGGTCCTTGAGGAGACCGGATTTTCTGAGATTTGTTTGCGATTTCGACCGAACCAGTTATGGTTGCCTACGTTCCCCTCCTTGGGAGGAGCTCAGGTCGCCGTAGTTCGGGATTATCCCGAATGAAAAGAATGAACGTTGAAATTCGGGTATGTTGAGGACTTTTGAAGATTTTAAGAATTGAAAGAACATGTCCTCTTGGAGTGTCGATGGGAGACACAGATGTGAAGCCCCAGTAGGACATTCACGGCGGGTGTTTGGGGAGTAAAGAACTATGCTCACATGCAACGTCGAATGAGCGGATGGAATTTGCACAATCTTCGCTTGACAATCCTTTGAGCCGGGATGGATTTGGCTCCGCTTTAAGCAATAATCTGTTTTAGATTTCGACGATATTGGAATGAAACTGCTATTCGGTAGGAACTGCGACTGGGTCTCAGGGTTTCGAACGGTCTTCGGGTGATTCGGGATATCTTGACCTCTTAAGATGAGAGATCGGCTAGGCCTTTTGCTGACTGGACCTCTAAAAATGAGAGGCTGACTCTTGGGTATGTGTTTGGGATTTCTAAGGTGAGGGAAATCTGTGGTTGCATATTTGCTACCTCTAAGGATGAGAGGTCAATCTTGGCTTTAGCTAAAGGCAAAGGTAAGGGTAATGGGAATGGGAATGTCCTCTAAAATCGAGAGGACGGCTTGGGGTTGGTCAAGGCAGTGGGGAATATCCTCTAAAATCGAGAGGATGGCCGGAATTGGTTGAGGTAGTGGTGAGGGGACATCTGTGCTGTCTCTTTATTCACTCTGAGACTCCTCTTGAGTAACGACCGGACCCTTTGACTTCTACTTTTGAGAGGATCGCTGGGGACTAGGCTCTCTTTCTTTTCATCTTTTTTTTTATATATATATTTTTTATTTTTGTCTCTCTCTCTTTTTCTTTTCTTTTTTTTTTTTGAGAGGAGAATTTCAGTTAGTCCCCAGGACGGATCATTGCTTTCCGTCGTTCTTGAGCTTGGAGACGGTCAGTCTTCTTGTAAATCACGGGAGTCTCAAGGATAGTCCCTCTTCTTCTAGCGATGGCTAAATGGGTTTCAAATATGCCGATCTTGAAATGAAGGGATATTGTTTAGTGAGGGTACGGTAATGGTTTTCCTAAGGGTGAAGGTTTCAACCGCAGTCCCTACCGGATGACCCGAACGAGATTAAGTCTTCATTGCTTTGCTTAAGCTTACTTCGAGGAAGATCCGTGCAAATTCATCGAGTCAACAAAATGGTGAGGACGAAAGAAGATATGTGAGCACAGGAGGTGCAAGCTGGGGAGTTGATAAGCCCCAATTAGAGAATGATATCAGTTGATTTTCTCACTCTGATTAAATTAAACATTAGTCATTTCAAAACATTAGTCGGTGAGCAGCACAAGTGATCATTTGGAATAAAACCATTTCAATAGAGTGTAACGTGGGTGTGCAAGTAATGTCTCGATTCTAGCAGGAATAGAAACAAATATTTTATTTATTGAAATAAAAGACTTATAACAAGGATGTAACAGACTCGAAATCATAAAAACGAAATCTTCTAGCAAGCATAAACAATCTAAGACCCTACGATGCCTGACTGACTGACTTCTTCACATGAGGAAACTTTAGAGCTGTGGAAAAGGATTATCGGCCACCTTAGGAGAAGCTTTCTCGATTCTACCTTCGTCAACCAGCTTCTGAATCAACATTTTCAGGGGAACGCAGTCGTTGGTGGCATGACCAGGGTATTGATGATAATAACAATACTTGCTTCGATCCAAACTCGGATTGGGTTTGAGGGGATGGTAGTTATCAAGCGGCTTTATCATTCCTCTTCGCATCAATCCATTGAAAGCTTCTTCAGTTGATATCCCGAGGTCATCGAATTCTCGCTTCTTGCGAGGAGGAAACTGATGGAGATCCCGGATATTGCCTCCTTCATGGGAACTTAGCTCGATCTTCCCCTCATCAATGAGTCCTTGAATGATTATCCTCAACTGTAAGCATGAGTGGGTGACATGTCCTGAATATTGGTGATAGTCGCAATATTTTCTCGGATCCAGGTTTTCGTTGTGATGGAGAAGGATATAATTGACTAGTGGCTGAACTAAACCTCCGCTCACCAAAACCTTGAGAAATTGATTCATAGGCATCACTACCTTTCCCCAATATGCTTTCTTTATTCCTTTCTGGAATTTCTCTAGAGGGGACTCGGGTATTGCCCTCCCTTGCTGGATAGGGTTCACAGCTGGAATAAAGGACATCTGATTCACAGTTACATATGAGGTCGGTCCTGAACGCTGGTCTTGCGGGGATGATAAGCTGAAACCATATGGACTCATTGGTGGTTGTGGAATACTTCCTTGTGGGGGAGCTTGGTCAGGGTGGAATAGCAGTGATCCTTTCTGAGTGAAATAATGACATGACCCCCTGGAAATCTGGCTGGTATTGACTCGTCACATCAGGTTGATTAGGAATACTGAAAACCTCAGGGATTGGCTGTTCATCTTCAATCTGGGTTTGGACCACAAGAGGTGCCGGGGAAAGAATCTCGTCCTGCCTATCTTCATTCACCTTTTTCATTACATTTCCATTCCCATACTCAACACCGCTGGCCTTGACGATTTCTTCGTATGATCCATCTTCGTGACGAATTATCGTGAACCCTCGGATGCGCATTGCTTCAACAAATCTAGAGTGAGTATCTTCCTCTCGGGCTTTGGCAACTTGGGCAAGCAATTGAGCCTTGCATTCACGAACCATGGCGGCTTAAAGAGCAGCCCGCAACTCTGCTACTGGCAGGTCATTCATGTCCAACTGGCCCGAAGTGAGAGGAAATCCAGACTGAGCGGATGGCATATCTCTTGCACCAGACATCTTTGAACAGTGGAATAGATGGGGACTTCGAAGGAAATTGCAAATATTTAAGAGATACGGACTGACTGATCACCCCTCGCAACAGAGCACGCACCCAAACTGGTCATTACTACAACAGGGTAGATTATAAGGTATTGAAGGGAAATTTCGAGGAACCGGAGAGGGAAAAGAACGGGACAGACTCGCACAAACAATCTTATTCATCTTCAAGTATAAATTAGTATTTTAAATCCTAAGTACAGTTGGAAAAGGGGAAGCCTTTATTCATGCTAATTATACCTCGGGGAAGCCTAGGGACGCAACGTTCAAATTACACTAAATGCCTTGCTTTGAAATATATAATAGGTAATGATACCTAACCAAATCCTAACATCATTATGGAATGGAGAGGTTGTCCAAATTTCTAGGGAAATTTGGGCAGCATAACAGGTCTTTTCGAAGAATTTCGAAGAAAAATCCGGCATGACCTCTCGTCGGTGCACGTTGACAATGCGGCATGATCTCTCGTTTAGAACACGCCACGGGAGTGACATGTCCCCACGTGAAAACATGTTGCATTTGGCAACATGCCCACAAGATGCGAGGTTTTGGGGGAAGATATAAGGACCTACGATATGTTTCAAAAACAATTCATTTTGTTGTAATAAAAACATTGTATCAAAAACCAACCGTGGGTAAGGTTTAAGTGTGGTGCCACCTATAACGCACTAGGGGGTTAGGTTTGATTTCAGGCGCTCAAGCGTAGGCGAATTTCATGGCCGTCCGCGATGCCGTCAATCGCACCCGAGGGTTCTAAGTCTAAGTGATGTAGTGTGCGGATGACTATATTCTTTTATTTACAAAAAACAAGATTTTTTTTTATTTTTGTTATATTTTTAGAAAACAGAAAACACACACACACACACCTTCACAGGAGATACAGGGAACAACAATTAACTGAGCCACATTCGATCCAAGGGACTGCCCTCAAACCAGCCTTCTGAGTATCAGTTCAGTGGCCACTCCTTGTCGCGTGACACATGACATCAAGAGACAAAGATGTCGCACGACCCGGGTGGTCACTGAACCAACATTCTGCAACCATCAAATCAGCCCCTGCCTCTCCGTGGCAAGAACAAAGCAAGAATATCTAATGCACAACACAGAGACCACAAAGCACATAAGGCTCACAAGTTTCATAATCGACAAAATGCATGAGCCACAAATGATTATCAAGGATGCACACAAAAATGGATGTATTGGATGTCTAATTTAATGAAGGCTTGACCCACTTAACATTTGAAAAACAGGTTTTCAAAGTCAATTATCCCCAGTGGAGTCGCCACTGAATGAACCCTCGCCGAAAAAATAAAGGAGTCGCCACGCCGTTTTAAGAGGAAACATTGAAAACCTTTTGAGAGAGAAAATACGGGTTCGGAGGTCAGGTTACGTGTTGGGAAGAACCGAGAGTTCACCCAACACGCCTCGTCCGTAGACGAGTCTTTCAATTAAACATCCAAGCAAATCCAAAAGTGTGTGCAAGTGTTGACAATGAACAAATGTGGTAAACATGCATTTTATTAATATGAATCGAGGCTTACAACTCGTGAGGCCATTATTTAGGGAGGCCACATCCCTGCTACAACAATCTAAAATAGATTACAAGAGAAAAAGGTTTCTGCAGATGGGTCACGATATGTCGCATGACACATGATACAGGTAACCACATATGTCGCGTGACACAGGATCACCTTGGAACAATGTGTCGCATGACATACAGAGGCCATCTGCAGAAACTTACATAATGAACACCAGAATCAACAACAACTAACACAGATTTAATTAATTGACTAGATTAGATACGAAATACAGAAATAACGACAAATCGACTCCGGGAGTGTGGATATGGGTAGATCCACACCCCCTTGGGGTTTAAACACCAAATTCAAGCAAGTATTCAACAATAATAGCTCAATTAAACAGATTAGACAAGTTAAACAGAGAGATTGCGATTGGAATTCAGTAATCCAGACATATAGAGTCTGATCACTGAATCCTAACAGAAGTAGCCAATAGAATTATGAAAATTGAGTAGAAGGAAGAGAGAAGTGGGAGTTTAAGATTCGTTATCCTTGTTGCTTCCACGAATTCTGTATCAAGTTAGATACAGAACCCTTCAATTCACTGCTTCTGGTCTAGGGATCCTGAGAGAATTGATGCAAAGGGGTCCAAGTGGTTTGGTTTGGGAAATGGATTTGGATTGGAGAGAATTGGGTAGGTTGAAGGTAGGAGAGAGAGAGAGTTGTGTTAGGGGGATTCGTTACGATGCAATTTCTGCAGAGTAACAGTAGGCTGAAGTTAGGATCTATTTCTGAGAGGGGGAGGGTCTTATTTATAGGCTGCAGTTAGTGGTCACCTTGTGTCGCACGACTATACGCAACCACTTTCCATGCCTCGACTTGTCGCGTGACACAAGGTGGCCTCAATCGTTTTTTGCGCCAAAACCAGTTTCTGGAACATTCAGGCCTAAATACCTAAAAAGTCCAAAAAGGTTTATTCCCGATAGGTCCCTTGGCATGAGTAAGGTACCAAAAGGAACTTTCTTCGCGGGAAACTTATGAAATGTTTCCGGAAGTCTCGGGAGAGGACGTGAATTTACCAAAACACCCCTTAATGCAATTTTATTACATTAAAATGCATTTTAAAAGGTTGTGAATTGGATTGACGTACTTACACTTGCAATTAATATTAAACATTAGGATATAATTTAATATGGAAAGAATTATTAAATTACAAATCATTCCAGTTCGGGTAACACCCAACTGCCAGTGATAGCACATGTGGTAACACCCACAGTCTGTACTAACAGTGTCCATTTCGGCCATGGACCGTATCTCATTCATAAGTGTTCCAACGTAGAAGCGGCCTTATTACTTTTCACTTATATAGGTGATTCATACTATAAAGAGTATCCTGCTATACTCCACCCGTATGTATAGGAATCATTAAAAGTTTTCTCAACTTATCTTCACCACTGCTGCAGGTGCACACACTTGGATGTTCTTGAAATGAGTATGAAACTGGTTCCAAGTGTTTATACCGAACATGATAACTTAGTTTTCTCATTGAATCAAGGGCCTGGGATCTCCATTTCTCAAGGTTGAGTATCCACTATGAGTTCTTTTGTTGTGAGTTTTAAACCCATCCCCTTAACAGTTTATACAGTTGATCTCTATTTATACCTTTCATAAATGGATCCGCTAGGTTATCATTTGACTTTACATAGTCAATTGTGATAACACCATTTTTGATCAACTGTCTAATGGCATTATGTCTACGATGAATATGTCTAGACTTACCATTATACATACTGCTCTGTGCCCTTCCTATTGCTGATTGACTATCACAATGTATCATAACAACAGTCACAGGCTTACTCCAACAAGCAATATCCTCCAAAAAGTTCTTAAGCCATTCTGCTTCTTCTCTAGCTTTATCTAAAGCTATAAACTCAGATTCCATCATGGATCTAGCTATACACGTTTGTTTGGAGGATTTCCATGACACCGCTCCTCCACCAATTGTGAATACATATCGACTTGTGGATTTAAAGTCTTTTGTGTCTGATATCCAATTAGCATCACAGTATCCTTCTAATACTGCTGGATATCTTTTATAAAGTATCCCATGATTCATTGTATACTTTAAATATCTCAATACTCTTAATAGAGCCTTCTAGTGATCCGCACTTGGATTACTAGTGAGCCTACTTAGTTTGCTCACTGAATATGCGATGTCTAGACGTGTACAATTCGTTAAGTACATCAGACTCCCAATTATTCTTGCATATTCCAACTGAGAAACTGGTTCCCCTCTGTTCTTTGCTAAGTGGAGAGTCAAATCTACTGGTGTCTTATCCAGAGGATCATTAATGACATCGAACTTTCGAAGTACATTTTCTAGATAATGGAACTATGACAGAACTATTCCTTTTGATAATCTAGAAATCTTTATTCCTAGTATAACATCAGCAAATCCCATGTCTTTCATGTCAAAGTGCTTCTTTAACATGCCTTTAGTATTCATGATCAATTCATGAATACTTCCCATTATCAACATGTCGTCTACGTAAAGACAGACAATTACAAATGATTCAGATGTTCCTTTGATGTAGACACACTTGTCACATTCATTTATCTTGAATCCATTTGACAACATAGTTCGGTCAAACTTTTCATGCCATTGCTTAGGTACTTGTTTTAGTCCATACAACGACTTAACAAGTTTACACACCTTCTGTTCTTTACCAGGAACAATGAACCCTTCGGGTTGTTCCATATAAATCTCTTCGTCTAGCTCTCCATTTAAGAAAGTTGTCTTCACATCCATCTGGTGTATCTCAAGGTTATGTACAGGAGCAATCGCAATGAGAACACGTATGGATGTGATTTTTGTGACAGGAGAATATGTATCAAAGAAATCATATCCCTACTTTTGTCTAAACCCTTTGGCTACCAGCCAGGCTTTATACTTATCGATAGATCCATCTGCCTTATACTTCTTTTTAAGGATCCATTTGCAACCCAACGATTTGCATCCTGGAGGGAGATCAACCAACTCCCAAATATTATTATGCATTATGAACTCTATCTCATTGTTAATTGCTTCTTTCCAGAACGGACTATCCGGTCCAGATAAAGCTTCTTTAACAATAGCTAGTTCGTTTTCTAACATATATGATTGAAAATCAGGACCAAAAGACTTTTTCACTCTTGCCCTGTTACTACGTCTAGGTTCTTCATCTTCTTCTCGAGATGGACCATTTGTAGCTTCATAAGTTCTCTTATTAGAACTTGTATCTTTCCTATCCTTAGCAGGAAAGATATTTTCAAAGAATGACACATTCCTTGATTCTATCGTCATTCCTTCATTCATATCAGGAATGTCCGACTTGTGCACTATAAACTGATAGGCACTACTATTGCTGGTCCCCCATCCCTAACACTCGGTCTCCTCTCTTTGGATGTCCATCTGAGGTGACCGCTTGCCAAACTTCAGGCACAAATGGAATGGGCTGGCCGCGAGGAGTACCTTCGGGAGTAACGGCGGCATGATATGTATTCTGTCAAAATAAAACAAACAAATATAATCATATACACAATATACATAAATAAATTTACATATTCAAAAGCAAGTCTTTTAATGATAGTTTACTTACAAAGGCCAATGCAGATCGATCATCAACCCACTGCGGAGGTTGATCGGCGGATGTAGGAGTTTTAACATGTGTGCTAACGAACACATCAAAAAAACCGACATCGGGGCCATGTTCCCTTTGCTATAAATAAAAGAAGCGAGATTATTATTTTGACATAGGTGTATATAGTTGAGTGTACACGGTTAGTTAAAACTGTAAACAAGCTTTCTTCTGCTAGGAAAAAAATTCTAAGAACATGGGCCCAAGTAGGCTTACAATAATATGAATTCGGGTACTAGTATCTTTGAGAACATTTGCTATAGTTTTATTGGTAAACAAACTAAATGTAAGCAGTAGACAAGGGAGGATGCAAAAGCTTTTGTTCTATTCCTAGCACCTTTGACACAAATGCTCCTCTTTCTGTGTGCTACCTAAACCCCAATCTCACTAATGAAATGCCAAAATTCAACCCTAAACAATCTTTCATACTGATTTGAATTTTAAGACACTATCGACCACTTTTGTCGCGACCCTCAGTTCTGAGGTCCTATATAGAACCCGAACCAGGTTCATAACCCCTACTATAATTTCAACTTAGCACCAAAATCCTGCTTCTAAACCTGTATAAAACACGAGCCAAACTGGCTAAAAAACACAACAATACCAACTAACGTCACAGGCTAACTGCCTTTACTGATAAACATGAAATGACTAGAGTTATACACAACTCTATATAGGCCTGGCCACACATGTTGGCACCAAAATACAACATACGCCCCAAGATAGACATTATATATGGCTACCCAAAATTCAGAGTTTAAGTAAGTCAGTACAAACCATCGTCCTCACAAACATAAATACATAAAAGCTATGTACAGTAACTACCCAAAAGAGCAATAGCCTGCTCCTAGATCCCCGCTAAGTCGTACGTCACTGAGCTCGCTTGGGATCTAAGGAAAACAAATAAACAAGGAAACGGGGTGAGTCGAAACTCGGTAAGTTACTAATGCAACTACATGACATGCTATTATGCATAAATGAGTATAATAATAACAGAGCATTCTTAATAAGTAATGATATCATCCATGAACACATAACACGTAAATGAGAGATTATTCCACTCATTATGCATCACTTAATACTGTAGTAAACACATAACAAAGGATACGTGATCGAGGTTCTTCCTCCGATCGTCTTCTCCAACCTTATCTCTCCTTATCATTTCAGAACTTTTATTGTTGATGTCTGTGTTGCTGTCACAGCACTCATATCAATCTGAATGCTGTTGTTGCAGTACAATGATTATCTGGTATCCAGTATCAAATCGAGTGGATTCCAGTCCCTACAACCTGGAATCGCCCGATATATAGCTAGCCAAAGTCACGCGTATTGCTATAACAGTGGGAGCTATTCCCCTACTATGGCCACTAGTAGGGGCGATGGACACATATATGATGGCCCTCAGTTATTACGTAGACCCAGCCCTCGCAATAATCGAACGTCATCATACCCCCAAACACGTAAGCCAGCTGGACTCAAATAAAATGCGCAAGTAGTATTTACTTGACATAACTATATCACATTAGGTCTCAAAAGTAGTGGACCTTTCATGAACCAACAATGTAATCATTCTTTCCACAATCACATTAACGCAATATTTGCGAATACAAATCAATACCAAGCCACATAATGTGTCATGTACTTATTTTCAAGCTTTTCCAATCACAATATTATTATATTGTAATTATAACTTTTATAGTTCCTAGTTTATTTTAGGAACTTATTTAATGACTCAGGTAATTTTATTACACCCCATACGACCTCATTTGATATTTTATTAATTTGGGTCATAATTATTAGTTTTGGTATCGCTACTGTACCGTCGCAAAAATACTATCACTAAAAATATTAACAATTATTTGTGTCAATATAATTTTATATTAACAAAATTTATAACAATATTATTACTATCCATTAGTCAATATTTTGCAGTAAAATCATCATATATATAGCATGTATGAATATTGCTATAATTAAAAAGCGTATAGTAACTTACCTACTATCGAAATTAAACGGAAGAAATTCAAATCTTATCGGGTATAAATGATCTATTCAGCTCCCGCAGTGGGATGGTGCAGTCAGATTGGAGAAAGGAGTTTTAGATTGAACGTTGTAATGAAACTAGGGTTAGAAACCTGGAATGGAGGAACAGAGGAGACGCTTATGGTTGTTCGTATACCTAGAGAGTTCCAAAGCAAGAATGGGTTTTATAATTATAAAAGTTTCACATAAGCACCTCCCACATTAATCTATTGCAACTAAATTCCTAGAGTTTCAACTTTGACATTTTAGCTCCTTATAACTTTTCATATATTTTTAATTAAATATCAATAAATACTAAATCAACTAATTAACACATATTGGTCATTAACTAACTCAATTTAATTTATTAACATACTAGTACTCAAATGCCCGTGCCAAAGGCACGGGACGTTATTAATGATGGTCAAGCGACAAAAATATAAAGATGAGTATCATTAAAACTCTTCAATATCTTGAAATTCATAACAAATAAAAGTAAAAGATAAAAAACCCAAAGGAATCATAGAATATTTCGTTTCCGTTTCAATTTGGGAGAGTAAAAATTGGGTTGTAGAAGGAGAAAAGTTTTGATTCTAGATTAAATATCATTCATCCATTACAAATAAAAGTAAATGGTAAAAACCCAAAGGAATCATAGAATAATTCGGACATTTTTTTTTCAAATAGGATGAGGAGTAGGAGTTTATTTGGGAAACACTATATAACAACAATGCAAGCAAAAAATCAGGCGAAACAAAACAAAAAAAATAAAACGGAGCAATATAAAAGTGTTTGCTATTAAATTGACTTTCATATACTCCTAGCGAAAAGTCAATGTGGGTTTTGGGAAGAACAACATAAGTCCTTTTCTGTATCAAACTTACAGTTACATGCCCTTAATTTTTCCTTTTCTTTCTCGTAGAACCAACCCAAATCAGTATCAATATTACTTGTATGGTGTGAAGATTTACTAAAGTTGTAAACAACCCAACTCTATCTCCAAGTTACTCTATTACCTATACGAAAAAACATTTACTTCGCAATAAATAAATGCTTAAAAAATATTAATATGATCCAAATAAGCTAAAATTAACGGAAGCATAACTCCAAAACTTTTGAAACATAACAATTTCTACCGTTAATTATCCCAACTCCCAACCTTCAAAAATGAAATAACAAAACAACCTATAAACCATAGTTCCGTCCGTCACGACTACAAAATGATGAAACCTCAAAGGCCTTATAAAAGGCTCGATAAATGCAATGGAACAAAAAAAAATGGGCAGCCACCTCCAATTATGATTTATGGGATCCTTTCGTCAACTATCAAAAGCCCATTCGCATGTGTACAGATGATCACATCTCCTGGGGCAATTAACCTATGAGCAAAATTCACAACGATGACATGAGTTGTTGTTGCAGGAAGAATCAAGGACCTTGGATGCGTGATATGTCTCTTGATTAAAGGAAGAGAGGATCTTCAAAGACTAAAAATGTGAATTAGGATCCTGTTAACCGAAGAGAGTATGAAAAATGTGGCTGAACGTAGTTGTTCAATATCACCATACCATTAGGCAGTTTTTTTCATGGATATTGGTTAGTTTCCTAAGATAGTTTTTTTGTGGGATTGGAGAGAAACATGAGATTAAATTTAGGCCGTCAGATCAATGTGTAAGGATCAATCTCAGCACTTCTTTGTCTCGGCGGTCATCTTCATTCCCTATTGTAATATAGATTAATAGATCAAATAAGTCACTAAAGTATTAAAAACTAACACAAATAAATCATAAAAATAATGCAATGCATGAAATGATATGCAAATGAGCCGAATGTTACACCCTCTCCCCCTTAAAATAATTCGTCCGTGAATTTGCTTACTAAATTCATCAAATAAATGAGGGTATTTGTCTCGCATTTTCTGCTCAGTTTCCCATGTAGCCTCTTCAATCTGATGATTTCTCCATAATACTTTCACTAGAGGTATTCGCTTTTGAAATTGTCACGGCCAAAATCACAAGTGATATCCAAGGTGATAATAGTACCAACGATAGCACTTGGGATAGCACACACACACTTCGAAAACAAAAACAATTTTGTAAAAGAGATTTCCACGAAATAATAACATCAAAATTGTTTTTCTCAAGTTATATAAATAATATAACTTGAGGATGCCTCTTAGGCAAGACTTTATCACTTTATAAAAAGAATTACACAAAGCTGAAATGTTCCCTAAGACTATTACAATATAAGCTCTATGGAACAAGAAATAAAGAATGGGATCCAATCCTAGCCAACACACAACTTGATACCAAGGTAATCAAGTGCGTAATTATAAGGGAGGATGGATGAAAAGAACCAAACAAAGAACTCTATCTCACTATGCTTCAAAGGTGTGTATATTTGGTTTATCTTGTCATATCTTCAAATGAATCCTTCCAAGCATATTTATAGTCTTCAATTACTTGAAGGCTACTCAAATAAACAGCCTTGGGGCTGTTTTAGATGTTGAGGGAGAGTTGGGAAGTGGTTGGTGTGTTCCTTAATCCAAGCGCCCACCTTTCTAAAAAATAGCAATCGTGTGCTTGTTATCCAAGTCCATGCATCATCGCCTTGTACTCCCAAGCTTTCTCAATCTTGTACTCTCTTTGAATCAGCAACAATCTTCTTGACTAAGTCTTCACACGATTTTAATGTTTGTTGACAAAGTAACTCTTGGAAAGATTTATGCATAAAACGTCATTTATGCATAAATCATTCTTCTCTAAATTTCCCACGTTTCTAGCTCATTCTCCAATCATATTGCTACCTGAAATATAGACATATACCATAGACTATACAGATTATATTAGCACATTAGTACATAAATTAATAAACAAGAAATGTATAATTATATATATTCCAGCACATGAAATCATCTGAGATATCATCTGGAATCTGAAAAATCATTCAAGATATCACCTGAGTTTTACACTAACAGCTTTGTTCTCAAGACTTACTCCTTTGTATCAAGTATCCTCACATGTTGTTCCTCATAAGACAAGTCAGTGTAAAATGAAATAGCCTCGTACTCGAGAAAGTGAGAGTCATCTGCCATATACTTACGAAGCATAGAAACATGAAACACATTGTGCATCTCTGAGAAAGATGGTGGTAATGCCAATCTATATGCCAACTGCCCAATCCTTTCAAGGATTTCAAATGGCCGAATATATTGAGGAGTCAACTTTCCTTTATTTCCAAATTGTTTTATACATTTTGGAGGTGATACCTTCGAGAATACAAGGTCACCCACCTGAAACTAAAGATCTCGTCGTCGCTTATCAGGATAACTCTTTTGCCGACTCTGAGCTGTAAGTAATCTATTTCTGATTAACTTTACACTCTCGGCTGACTGTTGAGCCATCTCAGGGCCTAGAAGCTTCGCTTACCCAACTTTATCCCAACATATTGGTGATCTACATTTTCATCCATACAGTGCCTCGTAGGGAGCCATCTGAATACTCGACTGATAGCTATTATTATATGCAAACTCCGCTAATGGTAAATGTACATCCCAGCTACCTTTGAAATCAATTGTACATGCCCACAAGATATCCTCAAGAATTTGTATCAATCTCTCTGATTGCCCATTTGACTGAGGGTGAAATGATGTGCTGAAATTCAACTCAGTACCCATGCCACCCTGAAGGGCCTGCCAAAATCGGGATGTAAATCGAGGATCCCTATCAGAAACAATAGTCACAGGAATTAAATGAAGTCGTACTATCTCTTGAACATATAAAGAAGCAAACTGAGGTAACAAGTATTTCATCGAAATAGGTAAAAAATGAGCTGACTTGGTTAGTTGATCAACTATGACCCACACAGCATCATGGCCTCATCGGGTATGTGGTAATCCAGTCACAAAATCCATTGTGATATGTTCCTATTTCCATTCTGGAATCTCCAAAGGTTGTAACAAACCTGCTGAACGCTGATGTTCTGCTTTCACCTGTTGACAAGTCAAGCATTTAGCCACATACTCAGAAATTTCCCTTTTCATGTTGTTCCACCAAAAGTGTTTCTTCAAATCTTGGTACATTTTTGTGCTACCGGGATGAACAGTGTACTTTGTCTTGTGAGCCTCTTCAAGTACCTGTTGTTTAATTCGACTAATGGCTGGAATACATACTCTGCCACGAAAAGATAAGATTCCATCATATTAATAGATCAAATAAGTCACTAAAGTATTAAAAACTAACAAATAAATCATAAAAATAATGCAATGCATGAAATGATATGCAAATGAGCCGGATGTTACAACTTCCCCCCCCCCCCTAATATAGACTTAAGTAAGTAGAAGAAAGCCAAAATATAATGATCAGAGCGAGCCAACAAACCAAAGTTAATCTACTGTTTGACTACATGGTGAAGTTTCTTAAATTGTGTTAAAAGCATCCTCAAGTTGTCTTGTTTGATTTCAAAGTCAATTAAACTAAAACCATGGATTTCATAGCATCAACATGACTCCCCAGCTAACATACGTACATAAACTGATTTCAAAGCATGCATACACTACATTTACTAACATACATACATAAACGAAAACCATGGATTTCACTAAATTTAAACTAACATACATACCATACGCATATGATGCTCGGCGACGTTGATCGTCCTCATCGTATGCTTTGTCGCCGACCCCGATGAGCTCGCTCTATTTGCCCAAGCCTTTTGGGCGATTGTTACCGCCCCTTCCGACGACCAATGTTCACAAAATCTACGAAACACCTCCTCGGTCATCCAATTCGGTGTCTCGGGCGCCAATCCCTTCTCCAGTCGCTGAGTATAGAATCGAGACTTCGTGGTACCTATTAAAAATATGAATATATCATAAACATATAATGATAACATTATAAAATTAAAAGAGTATAATCATTGTTTACTAATTAAGGATAGATAAATATGTTACCAATATGATCCCGAAATAACTTCATATACTACTGCATGAAAATATATATAACCTGATCCTCGTCGATGTCCTCAGCTCATGTAAATTTCAACTACAACATAAAAATAAAATTATAACATTTTAATAACAAACTAACATTTATATTTTAAATAAAAACCATTAAAACATTGCCTTAAATACCTCCCTAGCATACTCCTTCTCCTCCTATGGCAATGATTTCCAGTTGGGCCAAAACTCGTACATGACCCGAGACCGTCAATATGCCCCAATCTTGGTCCCGGATGTAGAGTATGCACCTACAAACCTACCAAGTATATTTATACAATAACATTTTAACTTAAATAATGAATTATATATAAAATAAAAATAAACCAACTTATATCAAATTAATGAAGAGTTACTTACTATGCATAATGTGACGATATCTGGAGATACGCCCTCCCCTCGGAATCGACAGGAGTGATACTCATAGTAGTACTAGCCCCAGAGGAGGAGATGGTACTACTATGTGTAGGGTCATCATCACCAGCACCGGTAGCACCGGTATCAGATCGGGACGGTTGTGTCCCAGTAATAGCTGTGAATAATGGGCGTGTCTTCCTGCTCACTGTACTAGAATTTCTCATATCTAAATACACTAAAAATATTAAAATTTAAAAATTTAACAATAGGAAATAATATATTAACATATTTACTTAAAATAAATTTAAACTTCTAATATTAAAATATAATACTTTAACAATAGGAAACAATATATTAACAGATCTTCTTAAAATAAATTTAAAGTTCTAATAATCTAAAGCATTCACAATACATAAATTAAAAGAGTATGATCATTGAAATACAGATTTTTAGATGTTAAACTATTATGAATCTTCATCCCCATCCTCATCACCGGATTTTGAATTACTACAAAACTCAAGTTTTTCATCATCGTCTTCGGACTCTGATGAATTAAACTATGGTTCGATGTCCTCTTCCTCTTTCTCTTCCTCTTCCTCTGATTCATAAATTTCAATGTGTGCGAGATGACCTGAACGAGGCAGAGAAGGTGTCAAATTCACTGGTAAGAAATCCTCCTCAGGTTCATCAATATTTTGAGAAATATGAGTGACATCATCTAATGGATGATTAGCTGATGAAAAGTTAGGTGGCACTAGCATTTCATCCTCTTGATAGGGTGTTTCTAATGACGAATCTGTAGTTGTATGTTCGTCAATCATGCTTCTAACCTTAGTCTTCCAGACAGCCCACCATCCGTCGGGTCGCCGGTGAGGGTAGGGTGTCATGTATACCTGTTATGCTTGAGATGCTAAGATGAAGACGTCGTCACCAATATGTATACCTTTTGTACTTGAGATGCTAAGATGAAGACGTCGTTGCCAACATTTTGGTTGTGTCTTTAGTTTTTGCCTTGAAATCCATCAAACGTGTTAAAAACATTATCGAATACATTCTTCTCAATGTGCATCACGTCAAGGTTATTGCGAATGAGATTTGTTTTCCAGTATGGCAACTCCAAAAATATACTCTTCTTGGTCCAGTTATGGGAAGTCCCAAACCCTTGTATTTTGCTCTTCAAAAACTTTTTCCCCCATTGAGGATCGGGCAATCTAGATACCTCGCTATAGACCGCGTCACCACTCAAACGAATCAGGGGCTCATCATGATCTTTCTTATTCTTTTTAAACGCATTCTTCTGGGTCCAGAATGGGTATTCCTCTGGAAGAAATTGTCTATGGCAATCGAACCAACATGGTTTTCTAGAGTTCTTGAGCGTGAAAGACTTTGTGTCACTCATACAATACGGACATGCCAACTTCTCGTGGGTGCTCCAACCCGATAACATCCCATATGCAGGGAAGTCATTAACTGTCCACATCAACACAGCCTTCAGGCTGAAATTATCTCGCTTGAAAGCATCCCACGTTTCGACCCCATCCTCCTAAAGTTGTTTCAATTCGTCCATTAAAGGTCGGAGATAGACGTCAATGTTCCTCCCAGGGCTGTTTGGTCCGGGGATGAATAACGACAAGAACATGTATGGATCACTCATACACAACCAGGGGGAAGATTGTAGACAGTGGCTATAACCGGCCAACAAGAGTAAGATTTTTCCCCAGGACCAAACAGATTGAAACCATCAGAGCAGATACATAACCGTATATTTCTTACTTCAGACGCAAAGTCAGGATAAGTCTTATCAAAGTGTTTCCATGCCTCCCCATCACTGGGATGAATCAACACACCCTCTTCACGCAAACTTTCCTTATGCAAACGCATTGCTTCTGCGGTAGATTTAGACGCGTAGAGGCATTGCAATCTCAGAATCAACGACATGTAATGGAACTGCTTATGTGGTTTGTTTTTCTTGTGTTTTGAACTACCCCTCCGATTTGTTTTATATCTACTTTCTCCGCAAATTGAACACTCTGTCTTCTGTGAATCTTCCTTGTAGAATAGCATGCAGTCATTCTTACATGCATCAATCTTTTCATAACATAGCCCAATATGCCCAACCAAATTCTTTGTTTCATAAAAGTTTGTAACCAGCTTATTCTCTTTAGGCAACAACCGCTTAATTGCTTTCATGATATGATTATAAGCAGGCTTTATGTTAAGGAGTTCAGCCATAGCCTCCAACACACTGATCTCGCAATCTGGATAGACCTTCTCTTTTGCAGAGTACATAGCATCAATAAATTTCTTGGCTGCAAGAGTTGATTCCTGCTGTTGGTTCTCGAACCCATCGAATTCAGGACCGGCTGCATCCCTAACCATATCTTCCATATTCAAAGGTGGTTCTTCATTGTCGTGAATAATAGGCTCGGGTTCAGGAGGTACATGAATATTCCTGAGGGGATTATTCTCAATATTTTGGCGCAATATCATTTGCTCACTATGAGCTATCCACCGTTTGTACCCAACTTCAAACCCGTTATGCAAAAGATGTTTCTGAGTATCGATCACGCGTAGAAACTTGGTATTACGACACTTGACGCATGGACACCTAACCTTATCACCATTCATGTAAATGGGAATTGATGTAGAAAATTCAATAAACCCCTTCAACCCTCTTATGAACTCAGGAGTGATACCCATTTGATTCGACAACCTCTGATTGTACATCCAACTACGATCATCGTTGACAGACATCACTCCTGCATTGCAATCTATATATTATACGTACACTTAATCTAATCGACGGATGAAATAAAATTAGGATGTTAATAATTATTTGATTTCATAATATATTAACAATTTAGATGTAATTAACGCATTACCATTCCCTAAATTTGAATTACAAACTTAAAAGCAACAAGATGCTTCATTTACGTTTAGAATTGGGGTTGGCTTCTATCCCATCCCAAAATGCACGATTATATGAATTGCAAATATCACTTTGTCTACTTGATTTATAATCGAAAATCAAGAAATTTCGGCAGCATTACCCCATGGTCTCCAATTGCACGACGTAGACTAGATCAATCAAATATTATCGAGTAGAATCGACAGTATGTAATCAACCATGCCTATACACTCAGAGAACAATAGGAATGCAATCAAAATATCTCAACTATCGACTATTCAAGCAATTTTAATAGACAAAGATGATATTTACAAAATCATATAATCGTGCATTTCAAAACTGTCCACACAGACAATTTAAGAATCGATGACTACATGTTGACCTCAACATGATAAGTTAAAGATTCTTAAACGGGTTTCTAAGCTTTTGTGTTTCAACCGTCACAACATTACGTCGTAACATTAATTTTTATTCATTACAGTAAAATGCATAATTTTACAATAATGAATTAACACACACATCTATATTTTATAATGTGTATTCATGGAAATCATATAATTTTTATTATTTAATTTTTGAGTTTTTTGAATAAAAAAATAGTTACCTTTTTGGCCCATAGACCCGAACGCCCGATGTTAACATGGACCGGGCTTGACGTTTACTAGGTCCACTAATATTTAGGCCCGACACGTCATTAAATGAAATCCGATGGGCTTGGGCCGGCCCAGCCCGACCCATTTGACAGCACTATTGCGAGGTGGGGATGGCAAGGAGGGATGTGTGAGAGAGAGAGAGAGAGATTACTAACCCAGGTGAGACGATTAACCGAAGGAGGAGCTGTGATTTTTCCCGACTCCAGTCGGTGTATGAGTGAGGACGGCGGCGGCAGCTCGTGACGGTGGAGAGGGTGGACGGCGGCACCTTCGTGGGGGTGGAGAGGGTGGACGGCGGCAGCTCGTGGGTGGCGGTGTGTGTGACCGTGAGGGAAGAGAGAGAGATGATAGATCGAATAAGAAAGAGAGAGAGATGAGAGATCATATAAGGAATAGAGAGAGATTCAGATCATAATGGTTTTTGGGTAGGGTTTATTTGTATTTATATTTAAACCCAGCAGCAGAAATATTTCGTCGGTAGAAATAAATTTCAGCGGCGAAAACATCATCAGCAGAAATAACCGTCTTTGTATTTGGAAATACCGGCGGTATAAATTCGTCGGTAGAATTAAGTATCACCGACGAAATAATTCCGTCGCTGGTTATTGAGGTTTTACAGGGATTGATGACTTAGCAATTCTGTGCACCGATGAAAATGGTATTCTGCCGGTGGTAATTTTAATTTAATTAATATCGGTTTTTTTATTTATATAAAACATAAAAATTATTTAAAATAAAATATAACAAATTACTTTCAAAAAAATAAATATAAGTCAATAAATATTATTTTTGAAAAATAAATAAATCATAAATTAAATTAAAATAAAATAAAAATAGAGCTAAACAAAACAAAAAAAAAACAATAATCCACCGTCGGAATAATTTCGCCGCTCATAAATTAAAAAAAAAATTAGAAAAACAAACTTTTAACCATTACTTAACTAAATTGTCGTCAAACTTGCTTAAACTACAATAATGCGACGCAGGGTGTATCAAACATATAGAAATTTGATGAGCGAGAGGGTTAATTGATGTTAAAACATTTCATATTAATCTTGGTTTGGATGGTTTCTTATGTTGAATTTTTTTCATTTTTTTTTTGACAATTTTGAGGCTATATAATTGATCATATAGGTGATTATCTTATTTTTGTCTAAAGGTGTTATTTGATCTATTTGGCTCTTGTTCTTAAATCCTTGATAAGTTGTTATTTACTTTGAAATAACAACTTTGTAAATTATAGTGAAGTTATACTTTTTTGGAATTGGTTTCAGGATGTCGATGGTGCCTGGAGGTAATGGATTCCTAAGGCTAACTACAAATGGTTAAAGTAAAAAAAAGGTATATAAAAAAAAGATAGAAAAAATTAAATAAATGAAAGTATATAGAAGAAAAGAGGGACGGACTACTCTATACTTATTTTTTTTTATTTTTTATTGACCAGGAAATAATATTTTAGACTTTGTTAATTAGTGATTTTTTTACAAAAAGTTATATAAAAAAAAATAGAAAAAAAAACTAAACAAATGAAAGTATATAGAAGAAAAGAGAGACAGACTACATCCTAAAAAATAACTCATATCCTATACCATATACCCCATACACCAGACACCCATACTTTATACCCTAAGCATATACTCCCTCCGTCCCAGTTTAGTGTGGACTTATGGCAAAAAATCTTTACTATTCCACCCACTCATTCTCTCTCCTACTTTACTTTTTCACTCACAACACCAATCAATTTACTATTCCTCCCACTCATTCTCTCTCCTATTTAATTTTTCATACTCACAAACACCTCCTCCATCTATTTCTCTCTCGTACTTTTTCTTAGTTCTTGTGCCACAATTTTTGGTCCACACTAATCTGGGACGGAGAGAGTACTCCGAATCATATACACATACCATATACTCTAAATCATAACCCATTTATATATACTCTAAACCTTAACCAATACCCTAAAACCCATACCCTATACCCTAAACACTCTTAACTTTTTTTATATAAATTTTTGTAAAAAATTTCACTACTAACTAACATCTCAAATAGTTTTATATATAAAAAAAATAAAAATTCTTAACACATACCATATTTTCTTAACACATACCATATACTCTAAATCATAACCCATATACATATACCCTAAACCTTAACCTATACGCTAAAACCCATACCCGATACCCTAAAAATTCTTAACTTTTTTTTTTATATAACTTATTGTAAAAAGTTTCACTACTAAATAACATCTCAAATAGTTTTATTTATCCAAAAAAAAAATTTTAAAAATTAAAAAAGTAAATGCTATTGTCCGTCTCTCTTTTTTATAATTATATACTTTCATTTCTTTAAAAATTCTCAACTTTTTTTATATAACTTTTTGTAAACTAACTAACTTCTCAAATAATTTTATTTATCCAAAAAAAATAAAAAAAAATTAAATTTCCATCGACAGAATTATTTCGCCGCTGATAAATTAAAAAATAAATTAAAAAAAATTATATTACCAGCGTCGGAATAATTCCGCCGCTGATACATTAAAAAATATTAAATTGACACCGACGGAATTATTCCGTCGATGATAAATGAAATAGTACCAGGAAATTCCGTCGGTGGTAGTAAATATCACCGACGGAATAAATCTGCCGATGATAAAAAAATAGCGACGGAATATTTCGCCGATAAAGTCGAAGTCCAGTCAAAAATACATTAGTGGCGGTATTGTAATGAATATTCGGCGAATAATCATTTTTAGTGGCGAAATAAATATATCGGCGGAATGAAATTCCGTCGGTAAAGTTGATACCTAATTTATTTCGTCGCTATAGCTTCCTTTCCGCCGCTATATAGTGACGGAATAATTTCGCCGCCAATAATTCCGTCGCTAAAGACCCAGTTTCTAGTAGTGTAATACTAATAACTAATACTCATTTCTTTACAAAGTAAGGTTCTAATTTTTTCTCACTAGGTAAGGTTTATGATTGTTTTATTAATTAAAATGAACAATATGATTCGGTTGTTAATTTTACAATAAAAACTTTATACCCTACTTTCTTTTTTCTACTTTATTTTTCATATTTATAACATTATTTTTTCTTAATTTTTGTGTAAAACTAAAGAAAAATCTTATTTATTATGAGACTGATGGAATAATAATCAGTGAATTGGTATGCAAAATTATAAATGAGATTTCGTCTCAAATTAGTCTACCGCATTGTGCATGTTAATTCCTTCCGTCTTTGATTCAAAAAAAAAATCTTCCCTCTCGAAAAAGTAAAGGGTAAATTGCTAACATGAATTTCACACATTTGCGGTTGTAGAGGAAATTGGTGGTGTTCGAGTAATACTTGCCCTATACATATTAAGTATATAAGTAAAAGATAACATTTCATCCTTTCGGACTACATCCACTACTAGAAATCGGGTCTCTAGCGACGGAATTATTAGCGACGGAATATTTCCGTCACTATATAGCGGCGGAAAAAATTTGGTACCGTTTACACAGATGTAATATAAGTCAGCCGGTATAGTATGCCACTAAAAACGAATATTCAGCGAATATTCATTCCAATACTGCCACTGATGTATGTTGACTGGTCTTCGAACAGTACCGGCGGAATAATCCTACAGTAGAAATTTATCAGCGACAAAATTATTCCGCCGGTGGTTATTTAGCAAATTGGCAGTCTAATGAATAGTTTTGGCGGGATATTTTTAAATCATAATAACTCAGTGGCAGAAATCTCCGCCAATGAAATTACAATTTTAATTAAATTAAATTATCTCAGTGGCGAAAAATTCGGCAGTGCTGAACTTTATTACTACCGATGAAATAATCCTGCCACTGGGTTTAAGTATAAATACAGGCCGTTCACAGAAACCCTTTACTCTCTCTCTCTCTCTCTCTCTCTCTCTCTCTCTCTCTCTCTCTTTCTCTCTCTCTCTCTCCCTTTCTGCCCTCAGCCTCTCTCTCTTCCCTCGTCCTCCGATCCATCATCGTTGTCCACCCTCTCCACCGCCGCGAAGCTGCCGCCGCCATCCTCACTCACACACACACCAACCGGACACACTCTCTCTCTCTCTCTCTCTGGTAAGTGTACTCTCAATCTCTCTCTCTCTCTCTCCGAATATTCTGACTCTCTCTCTCTCTCTCTTTCTCTCCAAATCCGTCTCTCTCTCTCTCTCTCTCTCTCTCTCAATGAAACATTTCTGGAGTTTTTTTTTAATTTTGTATTAATCTGAAATTTTGGAGTTTTTTTAATCTTGATTAATCTGTATTTTTCTTTATTAATCTGTATTAATTTGTATTATTAAGGAAATTTGGGTATTTGGGGTATTTATTTATGAATTATTTATGAATTGTTGAGTATTTCTTATTTTGGAGTATTATTTATTTGTTTTATTTGGGTATTATTTATTTATTTTGTATTTGAGTGTTTGTTTGTATTTATTTGTTTAATTTTATAAATTGTCAATTCCCTCAGGTAAATGTTCATAAAGATATGGAAATATTGCAATAAAAAGTGACCAAAGTTAATTGGCCTATAGCTTAGAATTTTCTTTGCAATTTTTCTAAGAGATATATTAAGTATCGAGTTATCACTGGTCAAATATAGGATAATGAATTCATAATCTCTTATAGGATGTAGGTCCCATGGCTCATCCAGTCCGGCCTCATTCACACATTAAGGTTTGAAATGAAATTCTCCTTGTGCTAATTTTTAACTTTGGTTAACTGTTTTTTTTTTTTTATGTTACTATGACATTGTATTGTTTTGTTTTATTTTCTGTGTTTACACATGCAAGCTCCTATTAATTGGTGGAAAAGATAGAATAGTTATTACGTGTCAACTTGATAATGGAATTTTCTTTTAACTTGACATTTTTACTGCTATTGATTTCTGAAATGTTTGAAAACTTCGTTGTTTCTCCTTCTTATGCTGGATGTGGTGGTTGGTTTTGATCTTCATTCTTTTTTTTTTTCCTTTAAAAGAAGGGGATCAACACATTTCACCGCTCCCCCCTTGATGCACTTCACAGAGGCGCCTAGCTATGCTAGGGAGGGCAATGTCATTCCCTCTAGACGGTATTCCAAATTTCCATTTTTATTTTCATTTAACTTTCCCCGGTCTATTTTTGGGTTTTACAAGGTAATCTAAAAACGATTCTATTGGCTATTCAATTTTCTTGGTTGCAGGTGTATGAAAAGGTGTGATTTACAACTCTCTCTCTCTCTCTCTTTCTCTCAACAAATTCACACTCGCGTACGCACACACTCACTTCAACATACTTCAACTCATCTAATTTAATTTTGTGAATAAATTTATTTAGGAAGCTGAAGTTGTTAGGATGTACAAAACCATAATGGGAGCCCAAGGAATCTGAAAAGTAAGCACATCGCAAGCCTAGAACGAATGCATATTTATTGTTTATTTAGCTTCCGTAGCAGCAGCCTCCTAGTTGTGGTTTAGTTAATGGGATTTCTATCTATTTTAGGGCATGGATTTATATTTCTAGAGGCATGATGGGCAAGCTGTAACTTGTGAAGATTTCTTTGCTACCATGAGAAATGCGAATGATGCAGATTTTTCTAATTTCTTGTAATGGTACGTTGCATGTCCTTAATTGGTACTCTGTTTTAATGAATCGAGCCAGTTCAGGCTTGCTATTTGTAGCTCTTTTTATTCACTCGTGTTGGGGTCCACCCGAGTTTGAACATTAGTTTAGGCTCAAGGTACAAACAAGCCCAGCTTGGCTTTTCTCGAACAAGCTTTGAAATCACGGAATGAATGATATTTTATAATTTCTTATATGTTTGTATATACTTTTGATGTGATTATAGATCAACCATAGTTTGTTTATAGCTCGTTTCAAATGACAAATAAGTCAATCTCAAACATTGGTTGCTTCTTTGCCACAACTTTCTTTTCAACTCAATTTTTTCATCTTTGTTAGGATTTCTATGTTCCTTTTTTTTTTTTTTTTTTTTTTGATTCAGGTACTCCCAAGCTGGGACTCCAATTGTAAAAGTTACTTCCTCTTACAATGCTGAAGCTCGTTCATTATCTTTGAAATTTAGGTATACGTCTCTTTTGTAATAGTTTTTGCTTTCAAAATTTGTACTTGTGTGCTATTTTGTTGCTCATGTTCATTCCCGCGGCTTTAGGTCTCTTAGACTCTAGTGGAAATGATATGCATCTGTCATCCATTTGGTACTTAATTTGTTGTAATAAAGTTTAGTTAATTTCTAAAGTTTTTAGATTTATAGTTTTGTTTTTTATCTTTAGTTTATTGATATCAATTGTTATATTAAGTACAAAAAAATATAATTGACATTTTTTATTTTTTATTTATTGCATTATCAGCAGCGAAATATTCCATCGGTGAAATTACAATTTAATTAATAAAATTACCTCAGCGGCGGAATATTCCGTCGGTGAATTTAGAATTTTAATTAAATCAAAATAACTCAGTGACAAAAATTTTCGTCGGTGAAATTACAATTTTAATTAAATTAAATTACCTCAGGCGGAAAATTCCGCCGGTGTACACTGGCGGAATACCATTTTCGTCGATGTACACCGGAGGAAATTGGACTGCCGGACCGCTGCGACGCGCTGCCACTGGCGGACCACCGACGGAATAATTCCGTCGGTGGGCATGCAGCAGCGACGGAATTGCTGCTTTAGCGGCGGAAATTTCCACCACTAAAACATGTTTTTCTGGTAGTGATTTGCCGGCATTACAAAATCAGGATATCCATTATTATCACCCAATCTGTTGTATTACGAAATTCGCTAATGTTTACAACAATACATAGTCTTTGAATCATAAACACACCCACAAATAAATAATTCTTAAACATTTCATAGTTAGGGCACCCGTGGAATGCCACTAAGGACACCCCAAGATCCACTTGTCTTGTATATCTTTGTTTATCTCACAGATTATATATAACTAACACAAATTAATAACAACTATTTTGATCACACAAATATCACAATATTCGAGGTTTTCACTTGTATTTATAATAACAAGAAGTATTTTAGTTCCTTCTACCATAAGTAAATTGCTACCTGCACAATAAAAGACTTATGTTGCCAAACAATTTTCAGTGTTTTCGAAAGAAACAAAATAACAAAAACAAATGGGTAGTGGTAGAGCCGATTTCCACTAAAAATCAACACTATCAATACCGACTTCAACCAAAGTGATTACTTTTATGCATAATTTGCAAAAATGTTTATATAAATACATATATTTTTTAAAAGGTATTATTCGGAGAAAAAAAAATCACCTTTAAACAAACTGACTTCTATGATATATCTGGCTCAAAATCCTATACATCACACAATTACCTGCAATCCTACGTGCCGAATCCGCATGTTTGCCCATTAAAAGCCAACCTCTCACCAGCAAACCAGATTATGGGCAACCTTACTCTAGTTCTTACTATAAATAGAAACAATAACGCTCTAACATTTTCACACATCCTCCTCTTTCTCCTCTCAATTAATATAAATATACCAATGGCTTCTAAAGTGTTTCTTCTCCTTGGCCTTGCTTGTGCCATTGTTCTTCTAATTTCCTCTGAGGTCGCTGCTAAAGACTTGGCCGAGGCTTCCACCATTTCCAAGGACGATGGTAATAAGTTCTTATCAATCAATTTATTTGTTTATCTATCTTACATTGTTGATATATACTTACAAATGATTAATATGGTATGCTGTTGATGTAGCTGAAGGTGCAAACGGGGTAGAAAATGCCAAGTATGGTGGTGGTGGATACAATGGCGGCGGCAGCTACAATGGCGGCGGTGGATACAATGGAGGAGGACGTGGTGGTGGTTATGGTGGTCGTGGAGGTGGGTACGGTGGTCGTGGTCGTGGCTGCAGGTATGGTTACTGCCGTTATGGACGTTGCTGCCGTACTGCAACTCAGGCGGCTGAGGAGGCCCAGACTCACTACTGAAGTCGCAAGAAAATCAATAATGCATGCACTCTGAAGAAGTTCAAGCAATTACGTTCCGTACAACTCTTCGTTACGGAGTTACTACTGTGAAATAAATGGTGTTTTTATTTTGATTTTGTGGTACTGTGAAATAAATGGTGTTTTTATTTTGATTTTGTGGTACCTAGTTGTATGGTTCTTCATCGAGTTTTCTTGAATACATTTGAGTGTTTTGAGTTACTTCCTTAATAAGAAATGTTGATTTCAACTTTGTTACTCGATCCCTTTCTTAAAAAAAAAAAAAAAAAACACAAATAAACACTTTGTTATCCTTCCGCCCCATAATAAATATCTCAGCTACTTATTATCAAGGTCTAATTTTTTACGGTGTTTCACGTCAGGAGTCGATAAAATGGATCGAACTATAATGCTCACCCATAGTGAGACTTGGCTTTACCACTGATACACTACTTTAAAGATACTTGTCAAGGTCTTTAAGACGTCTTTTTTTTTTTTTTTTTTTTTTTTTTTTTAAGGAATATGCCTTATTTCCACACTATTTGTACAAATGATAAAATTGCACGAACAATCTTCTCCTTTTCAGAAATGCGACATTTATTTGAAACATACCAAAATGAAAACTGTGACATCACTATTTACAATTTAGGTCCCAAAGTTGTCATTCTGTTAGCGTTTTAGAGTTTTTAACTATTTTTTATAGAAAAATCCGTTAAATGATCACCTGCAAGTGACGTGTCATTTAAAGAAATAAGTTTCTGAACAATAACTCTTTCATTTTTGTATTAATGCAAATTGAATGAAAATTAATAGCCAAAATAGAAAATATTAATATCCTTAAATATAAAAATAAATGATATTTTATTATAATAACTGTAAAGGAGATAAAGTAATAAATTTAAATGACAAATTTCTAACCCTAAAAAAATACTAATTAAGATGCTAAAAATGCACTACTAGAAACTGGGCATTTACCGATAGAAATATCCGTCGGTAAAACTCAAAATCCGTCGCTAATGTAGGACTCCATGACAAGAAAAGTAAAAGGAACAACAATGGTAACAATAGAATAATACTGAAAAATAATGTCAAAGATATTCAGAAAATAACCTGGTATGGATCAAAGCTGTCAATCTCATATACCTTAAGAAATGTTGCCAAACAAACTATCTGCCAAAAATAACAAAGCATGTTAAGAGAAACTAGGATTCCTTTAAGATCCTTGGCGTTATAAATAATGAGAAACTACAAAAGGAAGAATACACAAATGAAGTTTTACAGATATGACATTTCTGAATTGCATGTACGAACTGAAACCCCATTGTACTGCCAAAAATGTTTACCGAAACTTGACCCTAAAACCTTCACAAAATATGAATGGAAGGCCAGAGTACAAATGCATGTGCATTAACCACAAATTTTCATAATTGACACCGTAAAAGCATACCAGGATTCCTTCAAGATCCTTGGCAGTTTGAATGGACCATCTTCCCCTTCTCTCTTCTCTTGTATCTTGTGACAATCAAAGTATAAAGAAGTAAATTGGGGCCAAATTTATAACTACGAGAGAAAAATAGAGTTGAAGGTACAACAATAACTTATTGTACCTTCTAGTAGTGCTGGCTCCTCTTGATGATAACTCCAGCCTCTGTTAAGAAGTTGGCAAGGAATCTCACATTCTGTACAAAAAAGAAAAAGGTTTACAGAAGCTAAGAAACTGGAAACAACTAAAATAAATCCTTCGAATTCAGCCCGGTAAAAAATAATAATCCCTCCTGCCATAAAGATGTTCCTATTTGACTATTTAAACATTCGAATGATATATTTTCCTTTCCATTATTATTATCCTTTAATGAAAGTAAGAATTACCTTAACGAAAGTATGAATTGGGCTAGTAGCAAATTACTATTCAAATATCTAAGTCGTATAGTTAGGAAGTTCACTTATTTTAACCACTCGAATTGGGAAGTGAGACTTTCTTCTTGGGACAAACAAATATAGAAAAGGAGAACATCTTTATGGGACAGAGGGAGTTCATGTAATAACTTATAACTGCTAAAACTAGAAGGGATGCAAATAACATAAACATAATTCAAAAGATTTAAAAGTTAGCAATAATCATATTTCCATTTGTAAGAATATGCTTGCACTAAATTTAATTACCCTAAAATCGGCTTTTCGGAGAACTTTCTCAGTGTTACTTCAAACTCTCTATGGGGAGGAGGCTTGCTTTCTGAGATCAAGATCCTGCACAAACCCACATCCAGGAAAGTGAATGAAAGACCAACATAAAAGACGGACTGAAAAAAGAAATCTATTATGCAACGCGTAATCAAATACCACAAGAAAGATTAAGTATAAGCGAAAAAAGAGGACCATTCACTAGTGTATACGAACAAATTCAAGAAACAACAGAAACCAAGATGAGTAACTGTAACGACCCCAAAATTCATACATAATAATAATACTTAATTTAATAATAGAATAGCCTCCAACGGCTACTAAAACCATAATTCAAAAGTACTAACCACTATTTGAAATAAACTTAAATGCTGAAAACGGTAATAATCTCTACGGCTAGTACAAACCACTAGCTCGAAATACTTAATATTCTAAAATAATTATTTGAACTCCAAAAGCCGCTAATCCATCAAACACGCAGCCAATCCTCTCCAATCATTTATTACCTGGGAGGGGAAAAAAATATGAAAGGGTGAGCGAACAAAGCTCAGTAAGTTCATACGGGGTCTCTTCGGTTTCTAAGAAGAGACGACCGAAACGAACGGAGTTTAATAATATATCAATGAAAGGATAACATGTACAATAAATAGTTTTGGTACTGAGAATGTCAAAGGAGGTTACTTTTTCAAATAACAAGTAGTGACACTTTTACAATAACCGATAGAAATTTACACACACTTGTCCGTCAATTCCAAGTAATTGTGCACCTTTAATCTAGGGTGACTCCGATACACCTATTCGGTGATCGTTGAATAAGAAGATCTACGCCTTTAATTTAAGGCGCCCCCTTATTCTGAATAAGAGAATCTACGCCTTTTATGCAGGGCGCTCCCTTATTTCGATATATCATGATAATCACATCTATAGAATTTAGGTCATTTCATTCGACTAGACCATTTCATTCTATAGTGAGGTCATTTCAATACGACTAGACCATAGGTCATTTCAATCTGTCTATACCAATTTATTTAACTTTGAGACCATTTCAATCTGCAGGCCTTAGGTCATTTCAATGCATCTAGACCAAATACATATAGAGTCCTCATCAATTGGACAATTTAACATCATATATTCATAGTGTTCATGGTACGAGAACACATAAGTCAATTTCAATTCACATAGATACACATTGAACAAAAACGCATCAATGGTAAGATATTCCAAAAACGTTCATAACGAGGGAATACAAATGAATAACTACCGGCCACTTGGTAGTATACAAATCATCAATAGGGAATTCTATAACAAAGGAAGATACATTCAAATGCTTAATGAACGTAATCCCTTACCTTAGCTTTGCTTTCCTTCCTTAAGCAACGCCTTTACGCGAAATCTACAATCACGTAACAACACAACTTAGGCACAGGTAATCGTTTATTACTTCTTACGTACCTATACTTCCTTTCCTTAGTTAACATATGAGTTACTCTTAGACTCACCTTAACTGGTTAACTAACTTTCTATTTTAGGAACTTTCCTAATTTAGCAGTTTCTTAATTTTAGAAACTTTCTTCTTATAGATCTTTCCTCAAGAGGAAACTTAGGTTCAATCCTTTCAATGAAAGTCTAATTCCTTGATAGCTTCCTAATTACGGTCTCTCTTCTCTTTTTGGGTAGCCTTCTTTAATTAGAAAGTTTCCTTCTTTGGAAGCTTTCAATTTCGAACCCTACTATTCTAGGAACCTAAGTCTTTTAGTATTCTTTTTAATACTAAAGTGTTATTTTTCTTCTTTCTCTTTGATATAATTTCTTTAAAGTCTTTGGACTTCCCCTAAATTTCAAAAGGTTCCTTTAGGTTTTCTTAATTTCAATAAAGTCCTTTAACTTTCCAAATTTTACAAAATAGTCCCTCAACTTTTGGAAAATTATAAAACAGTCCCTCAACTTTTAGATATTTGCAAATTAGTCCCTCAACTTTTAAATATTTGCAATTTAGTCCCTCAACTTTTAAATATTTGCAAACTAGTCCCTCAACTTTTAAATATTTACTAATTAATCCCTTGACTTTCAATTAATGACAGAATGGTCCTTCTGTAGTTTTAAGCTTTACAATTTAATCCTTCAGTTAATTTCTCCATCAATTTCCTGACTGTACAGTTAGACTTTTAACGGTTTCAAACTCTATAACTATTCAGTTTAGTCCTTTTTCAGTTGGAAACTTAACTGAAATCATTTAAACTAACCCAAAAGTTTAATGGATTTAACAAAATATAATTCCATAACCCTAAGGCCATTCGGCTGACCCTAATGTGCCCTAAACATCATTTTTTTGTTCCTCCTTTTCATCCAAGAATAATTGACATAATAATTTAATTCAACCCAAGAACATAATTAGGGCTTTTACAACTTAATACTTTGAATTTCATAATCTTATTATTCAAGATTTAAGATTCAACAATAGGTTATACTCCTAATCATTAAACCTTAGATTTTCCCATCTTTATAATCATCAATCAATTCATTAAACTCCAAGATTGAACATTTAAAATCTAAGAATGAACATCCTAGAATAAAATAATTTTAAATCTTCAAAAATTCATAACTAATTCAATACTAATCCAAATTGAATGAAACGAAAGCCAAAATTTAGGATTTTTCATTACCTTGATTTTTCGTTTAGAAGAATTGATCAAAAAAGATCAAGAGCTCGGCCGAATCCCTCCTCCTTCAGTTCGGCTGCCTCCAAGAATTAGGGTTTAAAATTTTTTTTTTCTTTTGTTAATTATAAGGGTTATGGAAATTAAGGAGGGTTTTTGGTATTTATAATTGGGTATTATCCTCCTTGGGCCACACACCTCACAAGCCCACATAATTTAGCCCAACTTGATCAATCCTCCTACTCATTTAATTTAACCCTTAATAGCCCAATTATTAACTACTAATTAATAATTACAATTACATTAATTATTTGTTAACAAAATAATTAAATTAAAATTCTAAATTCAAATTTTTTTCGGGTCTTTACATTCTTACCCCCTTAAAAGAGTTTGGTCCTCCAAACTAAACGTACCTTAATTTTCGAAGACATCGGGATACATTTTACGCATCTCGCTTCCGAGTTTCCAAGTTGCTTCTCGCTCTGTGTGGTTGCTCCATTGCACCTTCACATATGGAACCAACCGCTTTCTTACCTTCTCGTCCTTTCTGGACGATCTTGATCAGTCTTTCATCATAAATCAAATCGGCACAGCCTCTTAGCTGTTTGTACTCGATCACGTGACTCGGATCGTGAATATACTTCCTTAGCATAGAGACATGGAACACCTCATGCACTCCAGCTAAACCGGTGGTAGTGCCAATCTATAGGCCACTTCCCCAATCTTGTCAAGGATCTCGAACGGTCCCAATTATCGTGGACTTAACTTTTCCTTGCCTATACTCTCCTGCATCTTTACTGCCTCTTCGTCAATTTCTTGGGCTTCCTTAATTCTGTTCAAAAGTGTCGGCTGAACCATCAGCAGAGTCAAATACCCTTTAATTCGCACTTCTAATTTTGAAACCTCAATGTTATTCCACGCACTTACCCCCTTAGAAATCAATGCCGCTAAGGTCCCATGGTTTTTCCTACTCAATGCATCTGCCACCTTATTGGCTTTTCCAGGATGATACAATATCGTACAATCGTAATCCTTCAGTAACTTTAACCACCTTCTCTGTCTCATATTTAATTCCTTCTGAGTGAATATATACTTCAAACTTTTGTGATCAGTGTATATCTGACACGTCACACCATACAATTAATGTCTCCAGATCTTTAATGCAAACACCACTGTTGCTAACCCCAAATCATGAGTTGGGTACTTCATCTCACGATTTTTTTTTCTTGACACATAGGCTATAACCTTATCATTCTGCATCAACACACAACCTAATCCCTTCAACGAAGTATCCCTATATATCACATATCCCTCTGATCCTGACAGTACAGTAATAACTGGAGCGGACACTAATCGACTCTTCAGTTCCTGAAAATTCTTCTCACATTCCTTTGACCAGCGAACTTGGCCCCTTTCTGCGTTAACCTCGTTAACGGTCCTGCAAGCTTCGAAAATCCTTCAATGAATCTCCTATAGTATCCTGTTAACCCCAAGAAACTTCTTATCTCACTAACTGCGGTTTATCTCTCCCAATATACTATAGCCTCTATTTCTGTTGGATCCACTTCAATCCCATCCTTAGATACCACAAGTCCTAAGAATACACTCTCTCTCCCGCCAAAATTCATACTTCTTGAATTTAGCGTACAACTTTTGTCCCCACAAAATATGTAGAACTAACCTCAAATGTCCTTCATGTTCCTCCTTAGTCTTAGAATAAACCAAGATATCATCCATAAACACAACTATTCACTTATCCCAGAATTCCTGAAACATTATTTCCTCAATTCCATAAATGCAGCTGGCGCGTTTGTCAACCCAAACGGCATAACCAACAACTCATAATGACCGTACCTTGCCATAAAGGCCATCTTCGCAACTTCCTCGTTCTTTACTCTTAGCTGATGATATTCCGATCTCAATCTATCTTCGAGAAATAACACGCTCCCCGAAGGTGGTCAAACAATTCGTCAATCCTTGTTAACGGATATTGATTCCTAACCGTCACTCGATTTAACTCCCGATAGTCGATACACATTCTCATCGATACGTCTTTCTTCTTTACAACAATGCCGGTGCACCCCACGGTGAAACACTCGGTCTTATCAAACCCTTATTCAATAACTCTTACAGTTGTTCCTTCAATTCCTTAAGTTCATTCGGGCCATTCTGTACGATGCCTTCGATATCGATGCGTTTTCTGATACTAGGTCTATGGAAAATTTCACCTCCCTTTCTGGTGGTATTCCCAACAAGTCTTCTGGAAACACATCCTTAAACCTCCGATCACTGAAAGAGACTCTATACTTACTCCTTTCTTATCCGTCTCTCCCATATAGGCTAAGAATCCTTCACATCCTTTTCCTCAACGTCTTCCGAGTTCTCATTCCCGAAATAAGACCAGATCGGATTCTCGATTCCGATCCTTGAAAATAAAACTCTTCTCCAGATAGCAATCTGAAATGTACTTCTTTCTTAAAACAGTCTTCCTTGGCATGATGGACAGCTAACCAATCCATTCCCAGAATAATTGTCAATTTCATTCATTTTCCACTCTATTAGGTCAATCTCGAGTTCTCTATCACCTATTGTCAAAGGCCACTCCTTATACATAGACAAGATAGGAATCGACTCATTAGTCGGAGTATTTATCACCAAAGGTACTTCTAACGCTTCAGGTTTCAAATTCAATTTCTTCTCTCTGTACCGATACTCATTAGTCTGGTGCTTCCCTTTTTGCACACTTCACATTTTTCATCAGATCCTTGACCACGGACCTTGCTTTTAATCCCAACTCTTCGATTGTTAAAGTTCTTACTTGGGTACTTACTTACGACACCATCTTCTTTACAGTACTTATCAGTACTATGAATACAAGACACTATTAATCAAGCCTATACTAGCAATACTTAAATGCTTAATACTTTTATACTATAACCAGAATTTGTCTTAATAGACTAATACATTTAAATCTAGTTATAGGTCAATTCACTAAACCCTTGGTCTTTTCAATAGATAGGCATTACTCTCATAAGTCTTTTCAACAGACTTATTGGTCTTTTCAACAGACCAACACTACTAATACTCATACTTGCTACCTTACAAAATTCACTTAAATTAGGGCGTCTCAACAGACTTCAATTACATCATCGGTCCATTTACTAGACCATCGATCGCTTCACTAGACCGAATACACATTCACAATTCATTTCATTAGATTATTGGTCCTTTCATTAGACCACACAATTTCATAGGTAATTTCAACGGACCCTTAATTCATCCTCATATGTCGTTTCATTAGACTAAACATGTACATTATAGGTCAATTCACTAGACCTACTGGTCACTTCAATAGACCACATTTACTCTACATAAGTCGTTTCAACTAGACTCATGGGTCGCTTCATTAGACCAGTACATTTCCCCAGGTCGTTTCAATAGACCAATGTTCACAATTTCATACATTTGGCCGTTTCAATAGGCCGATTTTCATCTTCATTGGCCGTTTCAATAAGCCAATTAATCAACACTTGGCCATTTCAATAAGCCATATTATATCTACAAGTCGTTTCAATAGACTTTACTTTTCATCCAAGGGCCATGTTACTAGGCTATTGTTCCAGGTCAATACACATATTTAACACTTAAGGAACAATAAAATTCACATAATTAAACACATAAGTCAAAGAAAATCACTTACTTGACTAAAATAAAGTTTTCACTTCATAATTTCAAAACGTAAATCATAAATATCTCAAGTTCTTTCTATCATAACTAAAAACTTGCTAAATTTATATCACTTCTAGAAATAACAGTAAAATAGTATAATACTCCACTTCTCATCATCAATTCAAAATTGGGGCGACTTTACTCCCTATCATTTCCTCAACTACTTCTTCCATAACATTCTCATTCACTAAGTTACATTCGTTTGAAACTTCAGCTACTGCCACATTAGCCTTCAAATCTTTAAGCTCATAATACCATTGGTAAGCTTGCTCTCTCACTTAATTATTATAAGTCTTTTCCTCAATAACAATTCACATTTAAACTTAATAGTTGTCCTCTAGATCACTCGGAGGATCTTGTTATAATTCCAAGGGAATTTTATTCTAGGTTCTCTCCCAAAATAGTAAGTTCTCCAAATAGAAAGTTTCTAAAATAGCAAGTTTCTTAATAAAGAAAGTTTCCAAACTTAGAAAGTTTCCTGCACAGAAGGTTTCCATAACAGCAACTTCTCAAAATTGCTACTTCCCAATTACAATCTCTTAATTTCTACCAGTTCATAGTTAGACTCTTAAGAAATTTTACCTTAAATCCTCCGTCACAATTACTTTCTAGGTAGGCCCAATTATACTCAAGTACTACTTCTTCTAATATGGTAAATGTTCTAAAGTCTCCCATGTGACCTAAAACCAGGCTCTGATACCAACTGTAACGACCCCAAAATTCATACATAATAATAATACTTAATTTAATAATAGAATAGCCTCCAACGGCTACTAAAACCATAATTCAAAAGTACTAACCACTATTTGAAATAAACTTAAATGCTGAAAACGGTAATAATCTCTACGGCTAGTACAAACCACTAGCTTGAAATACTTAATATTCTAAAATAATTATTTGAACTCCAAAAGCCGCTAATCCATCAAACACGCAGCCAATCCTCTCCAATCATTTATTACCTGGGAGGGGAAAAATATGAAAGGGTGAGCGAACAAAGCTCAGTAAGTTCATATGGGGTCTCTTCAGTTTCTAAGAAGAGACGACCGAAACGAACGGAGTTTAATAATATATCAATGAAAGGATAACATGTACAATAAATAGTTTTGGTACTGAGAATGTCAAAGGAGGTTACTTTTTCAAATAACAAGTAGTGGCACTTTTACAATAACCGATAGAACTTTACACACACTTGTCCGTCAATTCCAAGTAATTGTGCACCTTTAATCTAGGGTGACTCCGATACACCTATTCGGTGATCGTTGAATAAGAAGATCTACGCCTTTAATTTAAGACGCCCCCTTATTCTGAATAAGAGAATCTACGCCTTTTATCTGGGGCGCTCCCTTATTCTGATATATCATGATAATCACATCTATAGAATTTAGGTCATTTCATTCTGACTAGACCATTTCATTCTATAGTGAGGTCATTTCAATCTGACTAGACCTTAGGTCATTTCAATCTGTCTAGACCAATTTATTTAACTTTGAGACCATTTCAACTCGTCTAGGCCTTAGGTCATTTCAATCTGTCTAGACCAAATACATATAGAGTCCTCATCAATTGGACAATTTAACATCATATATTCATAGTGTTCATGGTACGAGAACACATAAGTCAATTTCAATTCACATAGATACACATTGAACAAAAACGCATCAATGGTAAGATATTCAAAAAACGTTCATAACGAGGGAATACAAATGAATAACTACCGACCACTTGGTAGTATACAAATCATCAATAGGGAATTCTATAACAAAGGAAGATACATTCAAATGCTTAATGAACGTAATCCCTTACCTTAGCTTTGCTTTCCTTCCTTAAGCAACGCCTTTACGCGAAATCTACAATCACGTAACAACACAACTTAGGCACAGGTAATCGTTTATTACTTCTTACGTACCTATACTTCCTTTCCTTAGTTAACATATGAGTTACTCTTAGACTCACCTTAACTGGTTAACTAACTTTCTATTTTTAGGAACTTTCCTAATTTAGCAGTTTCTTAATTTTAGAAACTTTCTTCTTATAGATCTTTCCTCAAGAGGAAACTTAGGTTCAATCCTTTCAATGGAAGTCTAATTCCTTGATAGCTTCCTAATTACGGTCTCTCTTCTCTTTTTGGGTAGCCTTCTTTAATTAGAAAGTTTTCTTCTTTGGAAGCTTTCAATTTCGAACCCTACTATCCTAGGAACCTAAGTCTTTTAGTATTCTTTTTAATACTAAAGTGTTATTTTTCTTCTTTCTCTTTGATATAATTTCTTTAAAAAGTCTTTGGACTTCCCCTAAATTTCAAAAGGTTCCTTTAGGTTTTCTTAATTTCAATAAAGTCCTTTAACTTTCCAAATTTTACAAAATAGTCCCTCAACTTTTGAAAAATTTCAAAACAGTCCCTCAACTTTTAGATATTTGCAAATTAGTCCCTCAACTTTTAAATATTTGCAATTTAGTCCCTCAACTTTTCAATATTTGCAAACTAGTCCCTCAACTTTTAAATATTTACTAATTAGTCCCTTAACTTTCAATTAATGACATAATGGTCCTTCTGTAGTTTTAAGCTTTACAATTTAATCCTTCAGTTAATTTCTCCGTCAATTTCCTGACTGTACAGTTAGACTTTTAACGGTTTCAGCTTATAACTATTCAGTTTAGTCCTTTTTCAGTTGGAAACTTAACTGAAATCATTTAAACTAACCCAAAAGTTTAATGGATTTAACAAAATATAATTCCATAACCCTAAGGCCATTCGGCCGACCCTAATGTGCCCTAAACATCATTTTTTGTTCCTCCTTTTCATCCAAGAATAATTGACATAATAATTTAATTCAACCCAAGAACATAATTAGGGCTTTTACAACTTAATACTTTGAATTTCATAATCTTATTATTCAAGATTTAAGATTCAACAATATGTTATACTCCTAATCATTAAACCTTAGATTTTCCCATCTTTATAATCATCAATCAATTCATTAAACTCCAAGATTGAACATTTAAAATCTAAGAATGAACATCCTAGAATAAAATAATTTTAAATCTTCAAAAATTCATAACTAATTCAATACTAATCCAAATTGAATGAAACGAAAGCCAAAATTTAGGATTTTTCATTACCTTGATTTTTTGTTTAGAAGAATTGATCAAAAAAGATCAAGAGCTCGGCCGAATCCCTCCTCCTTCAGTTCGGCTGCCTCCAAGAATTAGGGTTTTAAATTTTTTTTTTTCTTTTGTTAATTATAAGGGTTATGGAAATTAAGGAGGGTTTTTGGTATTTATAATTGGGTATTATCCTCCTTGGGCCACACACCTCACAAGCCCACATAATTTAGCCCAACTTGATCAATCCTCCTACTCATTTAATTTAACCCTTAATAGCCCAATTATTAACTACTAATTAATAATTACAATTACATTAATTATTTGTTAACAAAATAATTAAATTAAAATTCTAAATTCAAATTTTTTTTGGGTCTTTACAGTAACAGCAGTCCCTAACAAGGGCTATCATTTATTACGTCCATCATAATGTGAAAAAAATGAGTACTGAACCCCACTCGGGTAAACTGGCAAGGGAAAGGAAGGAAGAAGCACTATGCATCAACTGAAAAAAAAAAGCCTCAACAGGGATGTAATGCTGAACAGATCCTAATACTGAACACATGTATTAAAAAATAAAAAATCCAAAAAATATTTTTGCAAATAAAATCAACATAATTGCAAATGCTTCAATAAGTATTATTAAGAGAGATAGCATTTTGGTTTGCAAAGTCTTCAAACTACATCAGACGTAAAATGGAAAGATCTGAGGAACTTAACAGGCTGACACCCCACTATTTTTAAGTTATGCACTCGAAATGTATCAAAGTTTTCATTTCACCAATGTCTAATATTGAATTTCCTTTTAACTTTAAGCATAAGGTGACAAATCTATGACTTGTACCTTAAGATAAAGTTGGTTTCAAATAAGACATTGTTTCGATCGGTGACAGTCCCATATCTCTCATGACCTTTGTAATTTTATCCCCTGATAAAGTTAGGGAAGTTTTTGTGTTTGAATTTTGAAATTAGTTGAATTCATGATGTTTTCAGTTTGATTATTCGGATGACAAGTAAGAAGATAAATCTTGGATTCGACGGAGGCTTTTTCTGCCATTCAAGTTCGATTGATTCGCTTTTGCTTGAATTGGGTGATGATTTATTCTTTATCCTTTTGTTAAAATATAGCATACGAGTTGTCTAGTCTTTGGTTTAATTTGTTTGAATTGGTTGTTACTCAATCCAAACCCTTAAAGGGTGTAAGTGACATTGAAGTAACTCCTATAAGCATCTTTTATTATATTCATGACGCCTTAGGAGGGAGTTACTGAACCAACGGCATTCGAAAGTTTAATTATCAAAATTAAATTGCTGGCTGAATATCCTGGAAAGGAAACTAGGAAAGTAGGTTTTCTTGGGTGAAGTGGACAGATATTTTTATGTTAATGCTTAGACTTACATATTTAGTATTTTAAGTTTCACGATTTGACTTCTGCTATAAGTATATGACACCCGCATTGGCAATAGGTGTTTCAAGTTGGAGCTTAACCGATGTTTTTTGTTTTATTTTGAACTTTCGAGGTTTTGATTATATTAGACAATTTATTGAAAAGTGGGCCATTTCAGGATTTTTGTTCTTAACCTATAAATATCATGGCATTACTCATTAGTTAGTGTCAAGGTTATTGATGCTACTTACTCATAATAGTATGTTGTTTAGGATTTGGGGCATTTACAAAAAACTCATTTTAAAAGATGGAAATTACAAAAAAATACACACAAGATGGAAATTACAAAAAACTTCTATAAAAATTACAAAAAACTACTTTTGTAAATTGAAAGCAATATTTTCGTTAAAAAAAAAAAGAAAGAAAAAGAAAAAAACATAAATAAACATAAAATTTAAAACATTCAGTTACAATAAGATACTTATGAATTAATAAAAAATGTAAATGCTGCTGAGCCAAATCAAAACAAAAAACAAAATGAAATTCCCATGTGGCTGCTAAGCACACTCATCACTAAATAGCTCACTCTGCTCAATTGCTTATAAATTTCATAAAATTACAAAAGAGAATACATCATAGGGCCAAGCTAGGCCTTTTTTGGTCTGCTCTTCGATCAAAAGAGCCTTGAATATAGAACCACAAATTAACCGATAAACAACTGATAAACATGATAAACAACTGATAAATAAATAACTGATAAATATGATAAACAACAGATAAACAACTGATAAACAACTAATAAACATGATAAAAAACTGATAAACAACTGATAAACATGATAAACAACCGATAAACAACTGATAAACACGATAAACAACTGATAAACAACCGACAAACAACTGATAAACAACTAATAAACAACTGATAAACAACTGATAAACAACTGATAAACAACTGATAAATAACTGATAAACAACATGATAAACAACTGATAAACATAATAAACAACTGATAACAACTGATATACAATTGATAACAACTGATAAACCTGATAAAACAACTGATAAATAACTGATAAACAACTGATAAACAACTGATAAACAACTGATAACAACTGATAAACATGATAAACAACTGATAAACATGATAAACAACTGATAAACAACTGATAAACATGATAAACAACTGATAAACAACTGATAAACATGATAAACAACTGATAAACAACTGATAAACAACTGATAAACAACTAATAAACAACTGATAAACATGATAAACAACTGATAAACAACTATAAACATGATAAACAACTGATAAACATGATAAACAACTGATAAACAACTGATAACAACTGATAAACCTGATAAAACAACTGATAACAACTGATAAACAACTGATAACAACTGATAAACATGTTTTGTTGTATCGTTTTTAATACTTCCTCTGCCCTTCATTAATTGAATGTTCGAATTTCATTTTAAGGAACACCCTAAAATTGTGTATTTTTTATATATTTTAATAGCAAAAATGCATAAATTAATATTCTTGTTATTCACTTTTTAACCATTTAGTTTTCTGATAATAAAATAAGCAGTGAAAAAAAAATTGGAATTTAATTCAGGGATAAAGTTCTTTACAAAAAAGACCTTCACTTTGATTTTTAATTGAGATTTCAAATTGTTGTTCCAATTCCATATTCAAAGCTTAGAATTGAGCTGCAAAACACAAACACACTCTGGTGCACAAAGAACAACTCATGTCAGCTTGCAATAACATGACTAAAAATACAAGAAGTTGTCTATATCTTGGATTAAAATAATGAAACAACCCGCTGGCACCACCAAGCTCGCCGGGAAACTACTGCCGATCACTGAAAAGTCGCCTGCCAATCACCGGAGCTCTGTCGCCTTCCATCAAGAATTTTCCGGCCACCAAACATTGTAAGGGAGTATAATACATTCTCACACAGTTGCGGGATCATGCCACGGATCTAAAGTCGTTAGATCTATTGCCGTTGAACCCGATGGATCTATTGCCGGGTAAAGTCGTTGGATCTATTGCCGTTGTACCCGATGGATCTATTGCCGGATTTGTGAACAGAGATGGGGAAGGTGGTCGCCGGAGGTGGAGAAGGTCGTCGCCGGAGGTGAAGAAGGTAGTTGTCGGAGGTTGGTTTGGGTAGAGAGAGAAAGTGGAGAGAAAAAAGTGTGGGTGGAGGTGGTCGCCGGAGGTGGGGAAGGTGGTCGCCGGAGGGAAGCTTGTCACCGGAGTTGGGTTAGGTAAAGATAAAGAGGGTAAAGAAAGATGGGTGTGTGTTTTGTGTGCAAAAATAGCTTTTTGTAATATTCATATTTAGCTAAATAGTTTTTTGTAAAATTACAACTTACATGTTTTTTTTTGTAAATAGCATGTTTTTGAATGAGTTTTTGGTAAAAAGTCCTTAGGATTTCTATATCGTAATCTTCGATTGTATACAGATGAATATAGTGATAAGTTTAGTTTTAGTTTTATTTATTTAATGTTATTTTCGGATTTAATATTAGGTTGTTAGTATTTTTGGTATTAGAAGTATATTAGGACTTTATTTTAAGGTTTTATTGATTGATTAGGTTACTATATAGACTAGGGTTATTTTAGGAAGTTTTTGACTTGTTTTGCAAGTCCTAGGGTCACTATATAATGCTAAGGTCACTATATAATGAGGGCTAATTGTAATTCCGAAAATCAGTTGTTGATTAATAAAATTTGAGTGTTTATTCTTCAATTTTCTCGAGCGAAAATTGACGGTTGATCGCTGAATTTCTCGAGCGAAATTCTGTAATTAATCTTTATCAACGTCTTCCGCTACGTCAAAACCAAACTTTCGAATTTCTTGCTTAAACTTTTTGTACCATTGAATTGGTGCTTGTTTAAGTTCATATAGAGATTTCTTTAATTTACATACTTTATGTTGTTCTCCTTTAGAAATATAACCCTCGGGTTGTTGTATGTAAATCTCTTCATCTAAATCTCCATTTAAGAATGTTGTTTTAACATCCATTTGATGAACCTCTAGTCCGTAGACGGATGCTATAGCAAACATAGTTCTAATTGATGTAAATTTAGTGACCGGTGAAAATGTTTCAAAATAGTCAATTTCTTCTTTTTGACTATACCCTTTGGCTACTAATCTTGCCTTGTACTTATCAATAGTATCATCAGTTTTGATTTTCTTTTTCAAAACCCACTTGCAACCAATAGGTTTAGTATTAAGAGGAGAATTGACTAGAGTCCATGTTTCATTATCAAGTATAGATTTGATTTCATCATCCATGGCTCTTTTCCACAAGTCTGAATCAGACATAGACATAGCTTCTTGAAAAGTTTTAGGATCCTCTTCTAACATATATGTAAACATGCCAGGACCAATGTTCTTTTCAATTCTTTGTCTTTTGCTTCTCCTTAACTCAACTATTTCATCATTTTCATTGTTGTCTAAATTTTCATCATTAGCGATGCCATCACCATTATCATGTGAACTTGATGCATTTTCTACTTCAAGTTCTTTTGACAATTCATGGTTTATATCTACCTTGTCTACACTTTTTATGTTTAAATGTTCAGAAAAAATAGCAAGCGTAGCTTCAAACACACAATTGTCATTAATTCTCATAAATCTATATGCTTTGCTTATTGAAGAATAACCAATAAATATAGATTTCATAGCTTTGCTCCCAAGTTTATTTCTTTTCAAAGTTGCATATAAAACATATGCAACACAACCCCATACCTTTAAATGTGAAATATTAGGCTTACGCCCATTAAATAATTCGTATGGAGTTTTTATAAGTTTATTCACAATTATGTTACAAATGTAAACATAACTTAATAGTGTCTCTCCCCAATAGCTCATTGGTAATTTTGAATGTATAATCATGGCACTAACCATCTCCATTAAGGATCAATTTTTCCTCTCGGCTACTCCATTTGTGGTGGAGTATTAGGTGCTGAAGATTCCCTAACAATTCATTTTGTTGACAAAATGAAATCATCTCGTTTGGGAAATATTCACTACGTCTATCCGATTTTAATCGTTTTATCCTTAGATTGGTTTGATTTTCAACTTCGGCTTTGAAAATTTTAAACTTGTCAAAAGCTTCATCTTTTGTTCCAAGTAAATACACATATGCAAACTTAGAAAAATCATCAATGAACGTAATAAAATAACGTTTTCCACCTCTTGTCAAAAATATCTTTGTTGTCACAAATATCGATATGAATTAACTCAAGTAACCTAGTTGATCTTACTACACTTTTAAAAGATGTTTTAACCAACTTAGATTGAGCGCAAAATTCACAATTATTCATAGAATAAATAGTCGAAATTTTGGAATATATTCATATTTAATCATACAACTCATTGCATTCATACCAATATGTCCTAATCTAGAATGCCAAAAATCATGCTTTTCAACATTAAAATTAGAATCAACAAAGTAAGCAGAACTGATAATTTTATTATCAATGCTCAATAAATACATTTGGTTTTTAATGTAGCCCTTTCCAACAAACGTCCCATTTTTAGTGATATTCACTTGTTAGGCGCGAAAGGTTACCTTAAAGCCATTTTCGTCCAATTTAGGAAGGATACAAGATTCTTCCTCATAGAGGGAATATGATACACATTTTTCAAAGTAAGAGTCTTTCCCTTAGTGATGGGGAGAACAATGGTCCCTATGCCCAAGACCTCGCTTGTAGAAGCATTTCCCATATAAATAGCTTTTGGCTCTTTTACTTTTTCATATGTTTTGAAAAAGCTTCGATTTTAAGTTACATAAAATGTAGCCCCTGAATCAATCCACCAATCTGAATCGACATTGTTGCCTAGACAGATTTCGGAAAGCATGCTAATGAAGTTGCTCTCAACTACATTTGCCTGTTCATCTTTCTGTTGCCCTTTGCGATAATAGCAGTTCTTAGCCAAATGATTTGTTTTTCCACAAACATAACAAGAACTCTTCTGCTTTTTCTTAGCTTTACCATTTCCATCATTTTTAAAGTTGTTTTTCCGTTTGAATTTTCCTTGGTTTCCCTTGAAAGTTCCGGAAACATTTTTATTTTCCACATAGTTTACACCATCAATCTTCTAAGAAATTGAGTCATCACGTTTGAGACTTTCAGTCTCAATTTGGATGCCTTGAAGAAGTTCATCTAAAGAGATGGCCTTCTTCTTATGCTTCAATTTCTTTTGGTAATCTTTCCAAGAAGGTGAAAGTTTACCAATGATCGTTGAAACTTGGAATGTCTTAGAAATGGGTTCACCCGCATCGGCACATTCGATGGCTATGTCATTGAGTTCGTTAACATGATCAATGACAGGCCTCGAGTCTACCATCTTGTATTCAACAAATTTATTGACCAAAAAAGATTTATTACCAGCATCTTCATTGACGTACCTTCGTTTGATTGCAAACCAAACATTAGTGGCGTTCTTGTGTATTTGGAATACGTTGAACAACGTGTTGTTTAACCCTTGTAGAATGGTGAATCGGCAAATGAAGTCATCCGCCTTCCATTTCTTCACTTTTTCAGCAGCCTCGGTTTTCTGTGCCTCGGTTGCTTTATAATTTTCATTTTCCTTTGGACAAGGATCACATAGCACATAGAATACCTTTGCAATGGTGAGAAGGTATTCCATCTTCAAGCTCCAACGCTTGTAGTTCAGCCCATTTAGCCTCTCTAACTTATCTGCTTCGGGAAGTTGTCCCTTTATCAAAACTCCATCTATACGAAAACTTAAATACCTTAAAAATGTTGTATATGACTCGATTGTGGGTAAGGAATCAATAGGTAAGGCACACCAAAAGATGTTATCTTTAAGGTATTTAATTCGTCCCACTATGGTGTAATGGTCTCAACGAATTTCACCTCCAGGATACAAAACCAACGCACTCTTATTCAATAATCGAAGCTTTAAATGTTTGACTCGAAGAATAGATTTGTTAAGAAGAAAGACTCAGGAAGTAATAAAATCAGGATATTTATGTATTTGTTTTCTGGAGGAGGCAACTCTATTTATAGAGTTTGTGTTGTGGTCTTGAAAAGACACAACTTATCCGAACTGGTGCCTCAGCAGTGTACGGCCGGGTCACCAAAATTGGCACGGCCGCTCCATACTTGCACGGGCGTGCTAGAACTGGTGCCTCAGCAGTGTACGGCCGGGTCACCAAAATTGGCACGGCCGCTCCATACTTTCACGGGCGTGCTCTTTGCCTTGCACGACCGATCCGGGTGTGCCTCTCTCTGAACAGTCACACTTTTTAGCAAATGTCAATTCAAAGAGTCACAACCCCAAATGTTTAAACTGGTTTACTTTCTCCCGCCTAATACCCGATTCGGTATTAAGATTTGATTAATTAATATTTAAATTAATTTATTTATTTCTTTCTTTTATATATATATATATATATATATATATATATATATATATATATATATATATATATATATATATATATATATATACATAATAATAATATAATACTTGAAACTTTAAGTCATACTTGACATTTTTTCATAATAAAGGAAAGCTCAAGTAAGCTCATGAGAACTCTTCAAACTTAGCTATTATATATCAAGTTTAGCTCCACAAGTTTTATTAGTAATCCCATGGGGGATAAAGAAGACATTAGAAAACAAGAAATGGAAAAAAAGACTTTATACCATGAATGAAAGGTTGCTTTACGAACTCGATATGGGAGAAAACCATGTATTATATGTGAATACTACTACATATAACAGAAGTGCCAATAAGCTAAATCTGAATGTCTTATTTCTGATTCAGTGCTATCCTCTTGTGTCTTTGACAGGGTGAAAAAGGTTTAATTCATCTCCAGTGGCTTGATCGAACTAATAATTCTATCGAAGATGTATCCTAGTCATTTTATATGTCTTTCCCTTGAGTACTTACCTGATGTATGTCTTGAACCTATTTAAACTGTTCTACTCAACTCTTTTGCTAACTGCACTTTCAACATTAAGTTTACAAATAAAGCTTGTACTTGTTATGCTTCACCCTCATGCAATTGGGCACAACTGTTTGTTCTTCTATTGCTTATAACCATTTATTTTATCCCTTATTTTCATTTTGTCTGTACTAGTTTGGCTTGAGCATTATGTTTTCCCTTGACCAAAGGTAAATACAGGATCAAATTGTTTTCCCCGAAGAGGCAGTGTTTGAGAAGGTATTTGACATTATTTTAGCTGTGTGTAGTTTGTTTGGTACAGATTGCCTTGCGTGCCATAGAGAAGTTGTTGGCCAAGGATTTATTTTATTTTATTTGTGTCTGCTTTCTTCCTTTTTGGACCAATTTAGGTTATTCAAGCTTCAGGAAGGGTCTATATTTTGAAGTTCAATACCGACGATAGAAAGTGTTTCTTCTGGATGCAGGTTTGTAAGACTATTATGTTTCCTTGTAGTGGTGAAGATAGATCATACAGTGCAACTGACTGGAGTAAGGATCAATACATGTACTCGAGCAAAGGGAGTTAAGCCAGATATGTGATTAGCACAGCTTTGAGTTTTGCATATAGAGGTCATTATTTATCTTCCTATTGGACCAAAAAAAAGAGAGGCCATTATAACATGTTTATGACAGTAACTATATTTAATCAATTATGAGGCTTGAGGGTATATTTTACTGCAGCTTTGACGCGGCTGTTGGGATTTTTATAAAAGGCTTCTTAAGGAATATCACTAAGAAAACGAGAAAGATAACGAAAATTGTAAAGACAGACTTACTGTAGTCGAGGCTTGTGTTTAACACAATTTCCATAAGAAGTATTTGTCCCGCACTGGTGCTTACGGTTGATGATAAACTTCTCGTGAGATGCAACGACTTCTATTTGTTAATAGGAGCACTCCAAATTAACAAATCTAACGAGCAATTGACTGTTTGGAACTTTCGGACTTGAAGGAAATAATGCAACAAGATGAAATGATTAGGCTAAGTTAATCTATCTCAAATGTGTGTAGGAAGACTCAATTTACTGTATATATGAATTGAAATTCGGAGGGAAAGTATATAAGGAGAGTTAAGGGGTTTGTGGCTTTTCCCTTGAAAAGTCACAACTTTTCGGGTAGAACAGCACTTGCACGGCCGTGTCCAAAGCACTGCACGGCCGTGCAAAGGTAATATGCACGGTCGAGTCCAAGGATCTGCACGGTCGAGAGGCAAGGCAAGGCACGGTGCACGGCCGTGTCTTAGACACTGCACGGCCGTGCAGAAGCTTCTTCAGCCTGCTCATCAGCCCTTTAGCCACAACAAGTCCAAACCAATTTTGGGACCAACCCAAATCAAACTTTGACCCATTATTTAACTCTTGTTAAGTTACAAATCATTTGTCATTAATTTATCATTCACCCGAAAATGGTTTTTGAGACAATAAATGACTTTCCTTATCTACAACAACTGTAGAATACATTTTGTAACTTACTTCGTTAACGAATAACGAACTCCGTTGGAAGTTAACGAACTTCCGTTAAAAAGTTAGGTCAACGACAAGTCAAACTTAACTTTTGTTATCCATTTCCAACAATCTCCCACATGAATGACAATTAATGCATGTATGCAATTTCGTCCAAAAGTTCCGGCGAACCATTATTACATCGGGATAGATAGCTTATGGCTTTGAATCTCCCCTAGTGAAATATTATCAGATATACTAGCCATTTGGTAGCGAGTCGCTTTGAACTAGTGACTGTATGATGTATACCAAGATAACTATACTCACATAATAATAGCTCTAACAGTTATTGTTCTCACGTTTTGTCCATTTCGGCCCTGGACCGTATCTCATTCATAAGCGTTCATATTAGAAGCGGCCAAGTTACTCCTCGCTTATATAGGTGATTCATACTATTAGGAGTATCCTGCACTACTCCACCCATAGGTATAGGAATCATTAAAAGTTTTCTCAACTTATCATCACCACTGCTGCATATGCTTATACTTGGATGTTCTGGGAATGAGTATTCAACATCTCCAGGTCATTCAACCGAGTTGTTGTTTCCAAGTAATTCTACTAGAACTTATAGCTTGGTTGTCTCATTGAACCAAGGGCATGGGATCTCCAATTCTCAAGGTTGAGTGTCCACTATGAGTTCTTTTGTTGTGGGTTTTAAGCCCATTCCCCTTAACAGTTTATACAGTTGATCTCTATTTATACCTTTCGTAAACGGATCCGCTATGTTATCACTTGACTTCACATAGTCAATTGTGATAACCCTATTCTTGATCAACTGTCTAATGGTATTATGTCTACGACGGATATGTCTAGACTTACCATTATACATACTGCTCTGTGCCCTTCCTATTGCTGATTGACTATCACAATGTATTAGTACAACAGGCACATGTTTATTCCAACAAGGAATATCCTCCAGGAAGTTCTTCAGCCATTCTGCTTCTTCTCCAGCTTAATCTAAAGCTACAAACTCAGATTCCATCGTGGATCTGGCTATACATGTTTGTTTTGAGGATTTCCACGACACTGCTCCTTCACCTATAGTGAATACATATCTACTCGTGGATTTAGAGTCCTTCGTGTCCGATATCCAGTTGGCATCACAGTATCCTTCTAATACTGCAGGATATTTCTTATAAAGTATTACATGACTTAATGTATACTTTAAATATCTCAGTACCCTCATTAGTGCTTTCCAATGATCTGCACCGGGATTACTCGTGAACCTGCTTAGTTTACTCACTGAATATGCAATGTATGGACGTGTACAATTCGTTAAGTACATCAGACTGCCAATTATCCTTGCATACTTCATTTGAGAAACTGGTTCCCCTCTGTTTTTTAGCTAAGTGTAGTGCCAAATCTATCGAAGTCTTAGCAGGAAGGCTATTAATGACATCGAATTTTCGAAGTACATTTTCCAGATAATGGGACTGTGACAGGACTATTCCTTCTGATGTTCTAGAAATCTTTATTCCTAATATGACATCGGCTAATCCCATATCTTTCATGTCAAAGTTCTTCTTTAACATGCCTTTGGTATTCATGATCAATTCATGACTACTTCCCATTATTAACATGTCGTCTACATAAAGACAAACAATAACAAATGATTCAGATGTTCCTTTAATGTAGACACATTTGTCACATTCATTAATCTTGAATCCATTTGATAACATAGTTCGATCGAACTTCTCATGCCACTGTTTAGGTGCTTGTTTTAGTCCATATAACGACTTTACAAGTTTACACACCTTTCGTTCTTTACCAGAAACTACGAACCCTTCGGGTTGTTCCATGTAAATTTCTTCATCTAGCTCTCCATTTAGGAAGGCTGTTTTCACATCCATTTGGTGTATCTCAAGATTATGCACTGCTGCAATAGCTATGAGAACACGTATAGATGTGATCCTTGTGACAGGGGAGTATGTGTCGAAGAAATCATATCCCTCTTTCTGTCTAAACCCTTTGGAAACTAGCCTGGCTTTATACTTAACAATAGATCCATCGGCTTTATACTTTCTTTTAAGAATCCATTTGCAACCTAATTGTTTGCAACCTGGAGGGAGATCTACCAATTCCCAAATATTATTAAGCATTATGGATTTTATTTCACTGTTAATAGCCTCTTTCCAGAACGAACTATCTGGACCAGATAACGCTTCCTTAACAGTTGCTGGTTCGTTTTCCAACATAAATGATAGAAAATCAGGATCAAAAGACTTTTCCACTGTTGCCCTTTTACTACGTCTAGGTCCTTCATCTTCTACTTGAGACGGACCATTTGTAGATTCATAAGTTTTCTTATGAGAACTACCTTCTTTCCCATCCTTAGCTGGAATGATATTTTCAAAGAATACTGCATTCCTTGATTCTATTGTCATTCCTGCATTCATATCAGGAATTTCTGACTTGTGCACTATGAATCGATAGGCACTACTATTATTGGCATATCCAATAAAAATACAGTCAATGCTTTTCGGACCAATCTTGACTTGTTTCGGCTTGGGTATTTCAACCTTAGCTAAACAACCCCATACTTTAAGATATTTATAACACGGCCTACGGTTATGCCATAATTCATAGGGCGTTTTATCAATACCTTTCTTGGGTATCTTATTAAGAATGTAATTGGAAGTGAGTATAGCTTCCCCCCACAAGTTGTCGGGTAAGCCTGAACTTATCAAAAATGCGTTCATCATCTCTTTGAGAGTACGATTTTTGCGTTCAGCAACTCCGTTAGACTGAGGGGTATATGGAGCAGTCGTTTGATGAATTATGCCGGATTCCCAACATAGTCCTTCAAACGGAGCTTCATATTCTCCTCCTCTATCACTTCTAATTTTCTTAATCTTTAAGTTAAGTTGATTTTCAACTTCTTTGTTATAAGTCTCGAAAGCCCCTAAGGCTTCATCTTTACTTCTTAAGAGATAAACATAACAATACTTAGTGCAATCGTCTATGAATGTAATGAAGTACTTTTTACCTCCTCGAGTTTGCACAAGTTTTATATCACATATGTCGGTGTGAATTAATTCAAGAGGAGTTGTGTTTCTTTCTATTGCATTAAATGGCGACTTCGTCATTTTTGCCTCAACGCAAACTTCGCACTTATTAGTTGAATCAGATTTAGTCATTTGGATTAAATCTTGTTTAAATAACTTCTTAATAGTGTCGAAGTTTACATGACCTAATCTATCATGCCATAAACTAGGACTTTCCGACAAGTAAACATAAGAAACAACATTTTTATTCTTCTCACCTTGGCGGATAACATTCATTACATTCATCTTAAAAAGTCCCTTCTCGAGGTAACCCTTTCCAAGAAATAAACCATTCTTGGTTATTACAAAATTTTCGGATTCAAAAACTAATCTAAAACCGACTTTACTCAACAAAGCACCGGAAACTAGATTCTTGCGGATGTCCGGAACATGCAGCACATCAAGCAAGGTCACTTCTTTCCCCGAGGTCATCTTCAATACAACATTTCCAATACCTTGAACATCGGAAATCGCTGAATTTCCCATATACAATTTCCTTCCAGAAATGGGAGTATAAGAAGAAAAACTCTCCTTATTAGCACAAATATGGCGAGTAGCCCCGGTATCTATCCACCATTCCTTTGGATTGTCATCCAAATTTGCCACGTTTGCCTCGAAGACCACCGCAGCAAAATCAAGATCCATGTCATCCACATTGTTCGCCTCCTTCTTTGGATGGCGACAATCCTTTGCTATGTGGCCCGACTTGCCACAATTATAGCATGCTCCTTTGAACTTCTTAGTTGAGGAGCCCTTGTTCTTTCCTTTCTTAGCATTTCCGGAATGCTTCCTTTTTGTGCCATTAGTGCTTGCCTCGGCAAGATTCACTTTAGCCTCCATCTTTCCTTTGGAAGCTTTGGCTTCGTTATCTCGATTATTCTCTTCAATTTGAAGACGAACAACCAAGTCCTCCAAAGTCATCTCCTTGCGCTTATGCTTGAGATAATTTTTGAAGTCCTTCCATGAATGCGGCAACTTCTCTATGACTGATGCCACTTTGAATGGATCATTCATGATCATTCCTTCGGCATCAAGACCATGCAATATAAGTTGGAACTCATCAACTTGGGTTGTTACCAACTTAGAATCCACCATTCTGAAGTCAAGATATTTGTCGATGACAAACTTCTTTGACCCGGCATCTTCAATCTTGTACTTCCTTTCCAATGTATTCCATAATGCCTTGGCTAACTCGATGGTACTATACACATTATATAGAGCATCATCAAGTCCATTCAAAATGTAGTTTTTACACAAAAAATTACCATGCTCCCAAGCCTCTTTGGCCAAAAGCCTTTGAGGGTCGGGATCACCATTTGCAACAATCGGATCTTCTTTTAAGAACCGATGCAAACTTAGAGTGGTCAAGTAGAATAGCATCTTTTATTGCCATCTCTTGAAATCCACCCCGGTAAACTTTGGAGGTTTCTCACCATGTACCGGGTGAGTCGGTGTAGAAGCGGGTGCAATATTCTTGAGCGTTGCATCGCCTTGAGGAGGAGTAAGCCCGGAGGATGCAGAGGTGTCTTTCTCAGTAGTCATTGTAAGAACGGTGTAAGAAACGTCAAATACTTCTTACGATTGTTGGGATTTTTATAAAAGGCTTCTTAAGGAATATCACTAAGAAAACGAGAAAGATGACGGAAATTGTAAAGACAGACTTACTGTAGTCGAGGCTTGTGTTTGACACAATTTCCGTAAGAAGTATTTGTCCCGCACTTGTGCTTACGGTTGATGACAAACTTCTCGTGAGATGGAACGACTTCTATTTGTTAATAGGATCACTCCAAATTAACAAATCTAACGAACAATTGACTGTTTGGAACTTTCGGACTTGAAGGAAATAATGCAACAAGATGAAATGATTAGGCTAAGTTAATCTATCTCAAATGTGTGTAGGAAGACTCAATTTACTGTATATATGAATTGAAATTCGGAGGGGGTGTATATAAGGAGAGTTAAGGGGTTTGTGGCTTTTCCATTGAAAAGTCACAACTTTTCGGGTAGAACAGCACTTGTACGGCCGTGTGTCCAAGGCACTGCACGGCCGTGCAAAGGCAATATGCACGGTCGAGTCCAAGGATCTGCACGGTCGAGAGGCAAGGCAAGGCACGGTGCACGGCCGTGTCTTAGACACTGCACGGCCGTGCGGAAGCTTCTTCAGCATGCTCATCAGCCCTTTAGCCACAACAAGTCCAAACCAATTTTGGAACCAACCCAAATCAAACTTTGACCCATTATTTAACTCTTGTTAAGTTACAAATCATTTGTCATTAATTTATCATTCACCCAGAAATGGTTTTTGAGACAATAAATGACTTTCCTTAACTACAACAACTATAGAATACATTTTGTAACTTACTTCTTTAACGAATAACGAACTCCGTTGGAAGTTAACGAACTTCCGTTAGAAAGTTAGATCAACGATAAGTCAAACTTAACTTCCGTTACCCATTTCCAACAGCGGCATCCAAAGAATTTGAATTGAAAGATAATTTGCCAAAAATAATTCCCTTTTTGATGTCCAGAAAATCCATTATCTGGAAGCTTATTATCCTCGAACTAAATGGAGTATAGTTTTTGTTTAGTTTGTATCTTCATCTTTCCATCCACTTATTCATCAGGCATTCCATTTTGGTTTGCCTGATTGAAATTCCCAACGATGTAGATGAATTAAATGGACATTGGTGAAGTTATTAAGGCCATAACTGATCAATAAATGTGTCTCCATCAGGTTAGATCCAAATGGGGATGCACTGGTTTTAGTAACATCGTCTCTGCAAGAGAAAAAAACTTGCATAGTCAGATTTGTAGTAAATTCACAATGCCAAACCTATTTTGTTTTTGGGTGAATCTTCTCGGGAGTCTGTTGATAGTCTGGGATGTATAGTCTTTGTGACCATGAATCCAGTGGTATCATAGTAATGAGATGGTAGTGGAGCTACGATTATCTCAGGAGTCAGAATACACACACACTCTCTCTCTCTCTCCTCACTCGTTACAAAATGAATGACCAAAAATTTTTCAAATTTGCTCTTGATCCAAAGGAAATGAAAACATGGTTACCTTAGAAGTGTATTGTCTTCAAATGCACGCAAGAGACATGTGGGATAGGTTAGATGAGGTGCCTCTGCTAGCCAACCTCCTTTTGTGGTTTGCTAGCTTAGGGTTCTGAATGATTATGCGTGTTTATTTTCTGGAACAACTATTAGAATTTATGATCCATCATTTTAGTCCTAGAAGTTTGCTGCATTATTCCTAGTTTGAGTCTTTTTTGCATCTCAATGTTTACTATCCTTGGATGCATGCTTCAAGAATGTTCACCAAGTTTCAAATTGTTTAAATTCTTTTTGTGTTTCGACAGAGTTCCCTGTTGAAGATGAGCCCGAGATGTCAGTTCCCCTACCAACTTCTGAAGACATGGCTGATGATGATATTTCATCAAGATAATGGATTATATTAAAGACGAGGAAGAAATAGAAAAGGAAAAACAATCCTTATCTTGAAGTAGGCGCTATCTATAGTTAATAATAAAAGCAGATGATGAGTTCATCAATTATTATAATATATTAATAATTGTGTATATGGTGATGCCTAGATTGATTACAATATAGTATTTTCTCGCGTATTCTTGTATGTGTTTGTGTCAATGGTATTTGGGAGGGACAAAACCGTCTCAAATAGTTTTTGAAGGGCAATCGTAGTCGTGCCAAATGTATTTCGAGAGGCAATCAAACCATGCCAAATGTATTTGGGACAGTGGACAAAAGCGTGACAAATATATTTGGAAGGGCAGAAAAACCGTACCTAATGTATTTGGAATAGCAAATAAAACCGTGTCTAATGTATTTGGAAGGGCAAACAAAACCGTCTCAAATACGTATTTGAGACGGGCCATTAAAAACAATCACAAATACTCATAAATAAGACAGACCTGCCCAACCGTCACCATTTTCGTGTCAAATACTTTTTGAGACGGTTTTGGGTTGTCACAAATGTATTTAGCATCCTTGTATTTGGGAGGGAGCCAAAACCGTCCCAAGGCCGTCCCAAATACTTTTTTGGACGATTTTGACGGTATTTGGGACTGTTTTTGGCCCTCACAAATGCCCTTTTTTCTTGTAGTGAAAAGGTACGTACTATTGGAGATTCCACGGATATGACCGCTTCATTTGTTTGGTTTGGCAAGATCCAATGTCGACTGAATTTGCCCAATTACCGGTTGGGGCAATTTTGAGTGTCTACTGCAGTGGCACATTTGGGTGTCTTGGAGAAACATTGGTGTGCTCAGCGCAACACTGTTTGGGTGTCCAGGGGAATACATTTGGGTGTCTGGCAGACAAGTTTGTCTATTTGTTGAACGGGTCTGATCAACTGTTGCAGCAAGTATTTTGGTGTTCGGCGTAACACATTTGGGTGTTTGGCATAACACATCTGGGGCAGAGGGGAGTTCTGGTTTTTTGATCGGGCGATTAGATGTCAAGATGGAGATTTTTTGGGTTTGATGCCATCTAATTTGGTAAAACTTAGAGGATTGAACAAAGGGGCAAATCGGTATATCCTGTGACAGAAGAAGGGGCGACCGCACGGAGTCAGGCGCGTGATCGCGCGGAGTTACTGCCAAAAGAGGGCGATCGAGCCCAAAGGGGGAGCGACCGTGCGGTGGTTTTTTGGGCGGACGGGGCGATCGCGCCCAAGGGGGGGAGCGATCGCGCCCGTTGCCGTTTTGGGCCTGATCAGAGCAATTTTTGGGATTTGGTTTAGAACTCTAAAATCTTGCAGGGCTAGGAATAGGCAACTATAAATAAGGCCTATTACCTAGCAATTTGTTCAGTGTAATTCCAAGTGTGATAGGTATATCAATAATTTTAGGTGTCTCAAAGATTTTCTTGTTTTTCTGTTAGTTTTCTAGATCTAGGGTTTGCACATATAAGAATTTCTTGCAAGGATTTGTGGAATAAATTAGAGATTGTATTTGGTGATTGACAGTTGATAATAATATTCTTGCCCTCTGTTCGTGAAAGTAGCCAAGTTGATGAACCACGTATATCATTGTGTTGTGTGTTTGATTTATTTTTTGTCTTCTACATAGAATCTGTTATATCAATATATACAACAAAAGAAAATTTTCCAAAAACTAGCTGAAATTTTGGGGGTCAAGGCGGCCCCTTGCTCGCCAGGTCATTTGTCCCAAGAACGTGTCTGATTTGGCTTTCTATGTTTTTATAATTGAAATTTAACCAAGTTTGTGTATTAAAAACATTGTACTCATAAAATTATAGTAATTTTATTTATATTATTCTTAATACTAAATTTAAGAATCTTTAGATCAAAATTTAATTAAATAAAACATTATATATATATTTTTGGACGCGTGAAGGGAGCATCTTATAAGAGGAGAGAAATAGTTTTTCCAATTATCAATTAAGCCTTTTTTTCATAATCTTTCTCTCCTCTTATATGGTATCAGAGCTTCCGGTCCACCTCTCCTTTTTTTAGCCGATCCCTAAACCTACTCCATCTCTCTCGGTATCTCTTTCTCAACCATCCATGGCAGCCTCCGCCTCCACCATCACCAACTCTGCTGAACCTGGATCTCCTCTCATTCTTGTCAATCTTTCCCATTGCATCAAACTCACTCCCCTAACATATCTCTCATGGGCCTCACAACTCCAATCTCTCCTCTTTGGCCTTAATCTTCTAAAATTTGTTGATGGCAGCCATTCTCAACCACCGGCCAAAATCACCAAAGACAATCAAGAAACGAACAACCCGATTATCTCTACAAAATTGAGAAACGGAAATAATATTACGGGAGATAAGGGGGACGAAGAGAACATTGTTAAATTTTAAAGAACAACTAGAAGAGAGAATAGTGAAAGAACCTATGTCGGAGATAGGAAGGGAGGAACCATCACCGATAATGACATCGTCACTACCATTGTACGGATTATGGATGGAGAGGTTGGAAAGATCATTAGTGATATGGTGTGTTGCACCACTGTCAAACAGCCAGGAGTTTGGAGGAGGAGTAATTTGTGCGGTGGCAGTGTGGACTTGAGGGCCGAGAGAGGGACTGGTGCGTGGGGGCCGAGAGGTGAAGGATTGGGATGGGAAAACGACACTAGGGTAATCTCTTTTGAACTGGCGACATTGGGAGATAACGTGGCCAGTGTATCTGCAATATTGGCATTTTCCCTTGAAGGGGGCAGGCGTATGAGAGATAGGGGCAGTAGCAAGAAGAGTGGGGGTGGTGGGTGTGGGTAGGAGAGGTGGTGAGGAGTTGTGGCGGTGATAGTTTTTCTGAGTGGAGGTGCGGCCTTGGGCAAGGTGAGCGGAAGTAGGAAAGGTGGGGTTTGAGGGGTGTTGTTTGAGATTAAGTTCATGATTAATAAGCTTCTCATGGAGAGCTTCAAAGGATATGGGAGTATCACGGGCTCGTACAGAGTCTATGACAGGTTTGTAAGTTTCATAGTCTAGACCTTTTAGGGTTTTGGCTATGATGTCTTCTTGGTCCATGGGTTTTCCAAGAATAGCAAGCTTATCGGTGTAGGTTTTGACAGAGTGCATATATTCAGAGATTGAGAGGTCAGCTTTTATGAGAGAGTCGAGGTTATCTTTTACCTGGAGAATATGGTCACGGGATGGATTGGCGCATGTGGTTTGAAGAATATCCCAAGCCTCCTTGGAAGTTTTGGCTTGGAGGACGAGAGGAGCGATGGTGGTATCAAGAGTACCTAGGAGGGAGCCTAAGATGAGACGATCTTGGCGATTCCAAGTGACATGAGCCGGGTTCGTTTCTTGATTGTCTTTGGTGATTTTGGCCAGTGGTTGAGGATGGCTGCCATCAACAAATTTTAGAAGATCAAGTCCAAAGAGGAGAGATTAGAGTTGTGAGGCCCATGAGAGATAGGTTAGGGGAGTGAGTTTGATGCAATGGGAAAGATTGACAAGAATGAGAGGAGATCCAGGTTCAACAAAGTTGGTGATGGTGGAGGCGGAGGCTGCCATGGATGGCTGAGAAAGAGATGCCGAGAGAGATAGAGTAGGTTTAGGGGTCGGCTAAAAAAAGGAGAGGTGGACCGGAAGCTCTGATACCATATAAGAGGAGAGAAAGATTATGGAAAAAGGCTTAATTGATATTATTGATGATGAATGGTATATATACAAGTAAAGAATATTCTGGAAGACTTTACAAGGAAGGACCTATTCTAAGTAAATGATTACAACCATGAATAAAAAGATAATAACAAATATTCAAAAATATATACAATGATAATTTGGTATGTTAAGGATCCTTTAGTATCTTATCACATCTCACAATTATGTAAACATACTTTGTCTTACTTTAAAGAACTTAACTCGTTATTTTAAAGGAAATTTTACTCATAAGTTTCTTTTGGGATAAATCAGTTACTCTCAAATTTTTCATTAATTTAAATGACCCATAAGTTATTATAATGTATTCTATATGTAGTATTTAAAAATTATGATACAACATACTCAACGATCGCCGGAATTCAATCAACGGTCGCTAGTTGTCGGAAACCCGCCAGAATCCAGTTACCGGAACCTCGCCGGAATCCGGTCAACGGTAGCCAAAATTCGGTCGTCGGTCGTCGGCGACACTTGTCATAATCAATAATACTGTATTATATGAGTGTGCAGTATTATTACAGAATAATATACCATGATAATATAATATGAAAATAAATTTATAGGGCATTATGAAACTTCTTTGAATCTTATTGAATATTTGCCCTATTTTTAACCTTAAAAGTTTCGGCAAAATTAGCTCCGGGGCATCCCTGACTTTGCCATATGCCCATATTATAAAGAGTAGGTCTACTGAGAAACGCGTTTCTCCATAACTATGAAAAAACGTGTTTTTAATAGCCAGAAGCTATACGTTTGATAACCAGAAAAAAATTTCTGGATATCAGTCTCAAAGGGTTATGGATATCCAGAAGCTTTGGAACGGATATCCAGAAGCCTTTGGGAGTATATCCAGAAAAAATAGATTTGAAGCCAAATCCAAGACCAAGACCAGAAATTGCTTATTGAAGGTTTCTGGATATCCAGAAACCTTCAAATGTATATCCAGAAACCATCAAATGAATATCCAGAAACATTTTGAAAGTTTCTGGATATTCATTTTGAAGTTTTCTGGATATCCAGAAACCTTCAAAAGTATATCCAGAAACCATCAAATGAATATCCAGAAACATTTTGAAAGTTTCTGGATATTCATTTTGAAGGTTTCTGGATATCACTTTCATAAGCTTCTGGATATCCAGAAGCCTTGGCCTGCATTGTCGCGCGACAAGTCGGGCCCCGTTTCTCCATAAGTTACGGAGAAACGCGTTTCTCCCCAGATTTTGTGTATTATAAACGGGTTAATTTCATTACCCACCAAAAAAAATCGATTTATCTTTATGATTTGATTTCGTCTCATTTTTCTTCTTTTTTAAGATTTTTATATAAATAAAATAACTATTTCACCCCTAAAATTTTAAAATAACAAATACATGATATTTGAACTTTGCTTTAAAGTGATTTTTAAAATCTTGATAAAAAAGTAATCATTTCATTTATATATAGATAGTTGATAGAAGAGGAAAAGTGAGAAAATCAATCTTTTTGGGGGCAATAAGACAAACCAAAACTCAGATGTGGCAGTGAAATTATCCCATTATTTACATAGAAAAACCAAATTCTAAAATATTTAATTTTATTATACAATTTTGTCACATTTTTTTACATAGAGCAATCAAATTTTCAGAATATTAAATTTGCCACCCACTTTGGTCGCATTTATCACATAAGCAACTCAGGTTTTAATATGTCCAATTTTGTTGACAATTTTTGTGGCATTTATATAGGCCGCTATAATATCTATTGGGACGGAGGGGATAACCTATAATATAATAGCAAAATCTAGGGAGAAACGCGTTTCTTCATAAGTTATGGAGAAACGGGTTTCTATATATCCAGAACCTTTTGAAAGGATATCCAGAAATTTTGTATAGGCCATGACCTTGGTCAAATCTATATCCAGAAATCAGTGAAAAGTATATCCAGAACCTTTTGAAAGGATATCCAGAACCTTTTGAAAGGATATCCAGAATCTTTGAGACTGATATCCAGAAGTTTTGAGACTGATATCCAGAACCTTTTGAAAGGATATCCAGAACCTTTGAGACTAATATCCAGATGTTTTGAGACTGATATCCAGAAGTTTTGGAAAAACACGTTTCTCCATAACTTATGGAGAAACGCATTTCTCCGGAGACCTACTCAATATAATAGAGGTCAAATCTAACCGTCACACAAAGAGTGGCTCAGATTTAATCTTGCAAAAGATAAAGAGCGGCCTAGATTTAAAGTTGGAAAAAAACAAAAAAAAACTCTCCTACACCTAAGCATTACTAGCGATGTAAATAATTAAAAAATTTTATTAACAAAATTGAATTTTACTATGTTGACAGTGTAAAAATAATTATTAATTTTAAGTATTAAGCTAAAAGGTGAATTTACTAACAAATATTTTTTTATTAGAGTAGATTAAGCTAAATGGTGAATTTACTAACAAATATTTTTTTATTAGAGTAGATTAAATAAATTAAAACATATTCTGAAAATTTTATAATATAAATATGACGTCAATATGTTCTGGTTTCTTCCTTTTTATAGAAAATATATGATGTCAATATGTTCTGGTTTCTTCCTATTATATTAGATTATTATTTTGTAGTGATTATAATATCTCCCTAAGATATATCATAAACTCCTTAAAAAGGATAATTTTGTCAATTTATTGAAAAATATTGAATAACTAAAAATGTAAAGGCTATTAATTTGAAATCGTGGTTTTAATAGTACTTGCATATGCATCATTGTTTTAACCGTTTCACAAATTTTAGATGACATTTTCATATGTCGTTTTCATCTAACGTTCTTTAGAAAAAAACATTTTTCATGGCCAAATTATTTCGTTGTTATTTACTGCAAATTAATTACTTAGGTAAAACAGTAAAAGAGAGAGGTCATTTAGGAACAATTCATTACCATATAATTTATTCATTGAAATGAAATTATGTGTTTATCTAGAGGCTCATTTGTTTTGCTCAAGATTCTTTATTCTTTGCCATTTTTATGATCTTCGGCAGATATACAAGTTGCGAAAATTGGGATTGATTTATGCCAATTTTAATTGATTTGAAATGTGGTGTTGTGGGTTTACCCCAATATGACATGGACAAAGATCTATAGGTGGTAAAAAAATGTTTCTTTTGTATTGTGCTATTGCTTGCTTAATAATGTCTATTTTGCTTGGTTTATATTTTTGTAGAACTTTTGCAACTCATGGAGTCTTTGAGAGGGATAGCAAGTTTGATATTCAATATAATACCTTTTTGCTGTCAAATAACTACAAACAGAGGTAATGAAGCAATGAGGCATTTTCACAAACAGATTGTGAGTGAAAACGGAGAAAATAAGAACAACAAAACAACCAACCACAGACCATCATAAGCTAGGTAGAGGCAATAAGAGGCAAATAAGAGGCAAATCTATCACTTAAAAATAATATAATACATATATATATAAATATATATTATATATATATATATATACTCCCTCCGTCCATTTACATAGTTCACGGTTACTGTTTACACGTTTATTAAGGAGGGAGTATTATATTGAAAGTGTTGTGAGTGTGAAAGTAAAATAGGAGAGAGAATGAGTGGAGGAAATAGTAAATTATAATGGTGTTGTGAGTATTAAAATAATGTAGGAGAGAGAATGAGTGGAGGGAATAGTAAATGATAGTGGGGTAGGGTTAATATTTTAATAGTATAAAGTTTCCATTTTAGGAAAGAAACAAAGTGTGAACTAAGTAAGTGGACGCCCAAAATAGAAAGTGTGAATTATGTAAATGGGCGGAGGGAGTATATATATATATATATATATATATATATATATATATATATATACTCCCTCCGTCCCAGCCCAGTGTAAACTTTTGGTCAACTTTGATCAACTTTGACAAATAATTTAAGGCCATAATAATGATCCTAATAAAAATTTAAAAATTTGTTATTGTATCACGCTTAATAATATTAACAATAACATTTTTTGGATTTTTATTAGGATCATTATTATGGCCTTAAACTATTGGTCAAAGTTGGTCAAAGTTGACCAAAAGTATACACTGGGCTGGAACGGAGGGAGTATATATATATACTCCCTTCGTCCCAGGATTTTCTTCACCATTTTTAGCCCGGCACGCAAATTAAGGAAATAGGTGGGAAGAAAAAATATTGTGAGTGTAATTTGAAAATAGAAGAGAGAATTATTGGAGGAAATAGTAAATTTAAAAAGTGTTGTGAGTGTAATAGTGAATTAGGAGAGAGAATGAGTGGATGAAATAGTGAGTGGGTGTAATAGAATATTAATAAAACGTTTCCATTTTAAGAAAGGTGACGCTTCAAATGCGACGCCATTTCGGGTAAAAGGTGAAGGATTTTCTGAGAGGGAGGGAGAATATATATATATAGTATAAGAGGCAATAAGAGGCAAATAAAAGGCAAATCTATCACTTAAAAATAAGAGACAGTTAAGTCTTAATTGAAAAAAAAACAAACTTAATTACTCAACCTCTGAATGAATAAGCATTCAGAGGCAAATAAGAGGAAGAAACAAAAAACAAACGCCACCTTAGTTCTCTCTTTCTCCACCTTTGAACATGTTAGGGTTTATCTTTTCTCCCTAAATTGATTATTCTGATTTTTTTGCATTACATCTTTCAATTCCTTCGATTCAAAGCGTTTTTCTTTTGTTGGTTAATTGTTTTTAACTTCTGTTGTATGTTTTTGAATTTCAAGTTGTCGTTATATACTATCATACCCTCTTTCTGCGATTGCTTTCCAGAATTTTGGTTAATTGTTGTTAGCTTCTGTTGTATTTTTTTTTTTGTTGGTTAAATAACCTTAAAGTTACATTAACTGAGGAGCTTTCCGTTGGCTAAATGTTTATTCTGAAATGATAAAATTGTTCTGTGGGTTATGTGATTTTGATTTGATTGCAGTTGGTTTTGGAAAATAATATATGAAAGGTTTGGTTTGTTTCATATGATTGTTTCTTTTATTTTACCAAAAATGATGGAAATTTTAAGTCTCCTGTGAAAGACTAATCAACATGAGCAACAAAATCACTCTTTTTCAATATTTTATTCTCTTCATCTCAGATTTTGACTTTGTTTTCTACGACCACACCTCCCCTAAAATTTTTCATTAGAACCCATATCTTCAAAATTTCTAAAAAAAATTCATGTTTCAATGTCTCTTGATTTTTTGGCATCAGACTATCATCAGTGTACCTTCAAGCGGACCAACCAACATTTTTCATATGATTGTTTCTTTTATTTTACCAAAAATGATGGGAATTTTAAGTCTCCTGTGAAAGACTAATCAACATGAGCAGAAAAATCACTCTTTTTCAATATTTTATTCTCTTTATCTCAGATTTTGACTTTGTTTTCTACGACCACACCTCCCCTAAAATTTTTCATTAGAACCCATATCTTCAAAAGTTCTAAAAAAAATTCATGTTTCAATGTCTCTTGATTTTTTGGCATCAGACTATCATCAGTGTACCTTCAAGCGGACCAACCAACATTTTTCAGTTCGAAAGTACCGCTTGAATTCTCAGCGAGAAATGGGTATACATTGGTATACATTTTTCTCTAGAACCTCATTTCCCATTTTTTTTTAACAACTAATTCATTCGTGTCCAAACTTTTCGGTTGTATTTGGGGAGGGGAAAGGGGGAGATTGATTGAATTTTGAGAAACTATGGTGGCTATTTGAATGAGATAAGTATGCACAATTGGGCTTCCGTTTCCCTCTTTAATTTCCTCAACATTCAATCTCTTATCTTCCATTACCTCATGTCCTTCTTCTGCTCTCTCTTATCTAATTAGGATTTTAGTTTTTTCAAGATTGATATTTCAAAAATTACTCAGATCGTTTAATGGTGAAGCATAGCTATGAAAGGGTAGTTTTATCCATACAAAAGCATTATTAACTGCGTTAGGTGAAATTTGATGGTACAGGCGTTGGGGTATGAATATATAGCTTTTGAAAATTTTTGAATTTAAGAAATATGCTCGGGACATTCTTGATATGAAATTTGAAGCTAATGATTTGGGTAAGTTTTCCTAATTTTGGTGGTCTTATTAGAGAAGTCTGAGTTAATTTTTTTTTTCTGATGATTTGAAATGCGTATTAGGTACTTTATTTCTTTTTTCCTTTTCTTTTATCTATTTCTTAATTTGAAGTTGGGATGTGCCGTAGAACTAAATTCAGGAGGTGTGGCTTTTCAAAAGGATATTTCTTTAGTAGATTAAGGCATGTTCTCATCTGGAGTTGTTTTAGCTACCATGCTTGGAGTAATCAAATGAGAGTATAAACCTATTAGGTACTAGCTATTTATGTTGATTTTAAATGTTTTACTATGTGATGTGAGAATTGATAGTATGGATTTATCTTATTAGTACAGTAGCTTAAGAAAAGGCTTCATACATGAGTAGAGGAACTATTTCTGTTGATAGGTAAATGACATTGTATGCTGACTAAAAATTTCTCCATCATCTTATTACAGACTATATTCTTTTTTGAGTTGTCCACTTCTGAAACTAGAAATTTGAGAGCGTATGTATATGGGGTTTTTTTCATGATCTGATATTATGGTTCTAAGCTCGGGGAAGACCCGACTTAGTAACTTCCTATTTTGGCACATAACCAACTCTCTCTTGGACTCTCCTAAAGCGTTTTGGCCATAGCTTGGTCGGAGGCACATTGTGTGCGTGGGGGGGGGGGGATTTTGACTATGGATTTACTTATTTTGTGTGTGTGTGTGTGTGTTTATGTGTTTGCTTATGTGCCCGTTAGAGAGAGAGAGACAGAGAGAGCTGGTGGGTGGGGGTTCATGAGGTGTGAGGGGTGCATTTTATTATATAGAAGATGCTTCATAAAGGGTGACTCATATAGAGTGCTTAAAGTTTTCTATTTTTTATCGATCACCCAAATCCCAAATGTTTCAGATTTGTTTTTGCCTCCTTTTTATTTTTCTTTTTCTTTGTGTGTGTGTGGTGGTGGGGGTGGTGGTTGATGGGGTGGGGTGAGGGTGGATGTGGATATGGATAGTACATAATGAAGATGCTTTATTTGTATAATATTTTAATATTTTTTTCATATGATGTACTTAATGTTTTCTATCATAAAATGTTGAGGCTATACCATTGAAAACTTTTCAATGCCACAAATAGGTTGATCCTCAGTTTTCGCTTTTCTTTTAATCACCTTTTCGACATAATTTATCTCTTTGTTTTCAGGTTAGTTTTGATGGTTTTACATAGAAGGTGGCGGGTACTCGATAGTGAATAATATAGTAGGTTGAAGGTGATGAGAAAAATAATAAAGATAGATTGGGGGTACTGACCCGTGCGATCCGCAAAGGGGTCTGTACTAGTCTATATTACAATAGAGGTGGATTTTAACCTCCACACAAAGAAGGGTCAAGATTTGATTTGAAAAAGACAAATAGTGATCAGGATTGATTCTGAAAATAAAAAAAAAACTAATTTTAACTTCCCACCCCATGAAAAAACAGTCTGACCTAAAACCATTGCTGATCTCTTTTCTTTTACGATCCCCAAACAATTTCGCCATATCTCCTCTCAGAATGCACCCGCATATGATTGTTGAGTCAGGTTCTAATAAGCTATAATTCGTTGACTGGTTATGGAGAGATACATGAGAATATTGCGAGTAGTACGAAGCAACATGTAATGGAGATGGAGAAGATACATGAGAATATTGCGAGTAGGTGCAAGGTCATTCCAAATTAATAGTGAGTAATTAATGATGCTTTAATTTCGATCACAAGTATATGAACCTATGTATACATGAAGAGCTGGAAATGTTTCAAAGCATATCATCTTAACTTTCCTAAAGGGATTGATTTGATAGTTCAAGGTTCAGTATGTTAGTTTTTGGCAGTTTCAAATTTCGTGAATATCACTATATTCATTGTTTCAGCTGGTTGAAGTTTCATACATATCATAAGAAGGTATTGGTGGTTTGGACAATGTTAGAAAAACAAAATTAATTCAGCAAGTATGTGTATTACTAGATTTTGCTTCGTTCGTTTCTCATGCTTGAATTCTGCGAGCCACCGCCTTCCCTTCCTTCCATGTGAGGATCCTAGCAACTAATTCATCGTTTTCGAATTGATTCACTTGCAGATTTTCTGCCCGGGCAATTGCAGCACCGACACAACTTGGGGGGGGGGGGCTCGGATTTTTTTACAAGATTTCTCCCGATGATCCCGAAAATGTGGATTTCTCTCTTCCTTTGAAGCATTTTAAGACATTGGTTGGGGGGTGTTCCAAGATGATCTCCTTCAAAGGAGGTGAAGAATATTAATAGTTTTAGCTCTGAACGTAATTCTGAAAAGGGTAAAAAACATTTTTCTGTATAGGCCATGAACATAATTTTTGGGATAAATGATATGAAATTCTTTTATTTCCTTTTACCGCATTTGATGTTTAGCAGTACAAAGTTTCAAAGGGAATCAAGTCAAGTAACTATTTTCTTGATCATTATTCATCAATAAAAACATAATTGTGTACTTGCACTGACGTTGCTCTTGATAATGCAAGTATTTATCGACTATCCATTTACAACTTCTTTTTAATGACTGTTTGAATTACATATTAGTTATCTTTGAAATAATGCTTATTGTTGCTTTCTGTTTTCATATATATATATATATATAGGGTAAATGCATAATTATTGTGATGCCATGGGAAGAGTGGTGGAAGTTTGAACCAACTAAAGATGATTTTAATCTACACATCAGTAAACTTTGCATTCTCCTGACCCGAGGGCCAAGTTCAATGAGATTGTTGTGTGGGAGTATGCACGAAATGTGATTGGAAAGTCACATGGGTAGTCTGATATTTAGTTGAATATAGACTATCAATGTGAATTATCTTCCAACCTTGCATGTGCATTTGGTATTGCAATGCTCTCTCCTTCATTGTGTGCTTATTGCTCATTTTTTAATTATAGAATATGTTGGGAAGTGCCTTAATCTAGACTCTCTAACTTAAGTTTACGGCCATGTTTTGAGATGCCTTTTTTTCAGCATTTTGTTGTTCAAGTTAGTAGACTCATAAATTTTTTAGTATAATGTAATTGGGATCTTTGTAAATATTTTTGTATGTGTATTGTGGACATAATTTTTTTTATGCCCAATGATCCGAGATCATCTTTGAGGCTTAATATAGAGTTTATATGGATTAAAGATAATTGTTTACTATTTATAGCAAGGTGAACTACTTCACAAAGAAATGACATAATTTTTAGTGGCTAATTATTATAGCAATCTTACTGTTTTATTTTACATAAAATTAACGTTTTGTCACCCATCTAGTAGCGCTTGCATACTTCTGATAGCTTTATGTGATTGGGTATAAGGTCATTGATCGACTCTAGCGTTCAGATCAGGCTATAAATCAGTGTGGACCTGTTTTCGCTATTATTCATGTTGAAGTTTTGGTTTCATGCTTTCTTAAATTGCAATGTTGGTGATGAAGTGTTTCAATTTCGGTTTCGGTCATGATTCACTATTTCGATAATTTATATTTGTTTGATTTTTCCCTATGTCAAAATTGATTATTGAAATTAGTTTTTTATTCACAGAATGAGGATCAATGCTGAAAGATGGAACCTTTGACTCCTATAATTTTGAGATGAAATATACTCTCTCCACTCCACTGAAAGAGTCAACTTTTAAAATTCAAGCAATAAGATTGTTTTCCAAGATGTTGTTGTTACTTTTATGTTAATTGATATGTACTTTTTAGTTGCTGGGTTTATATGTATGCTTGCCAAGATTTTACTTTTAAATGTTCTTTATTTATATTAGTACTCCTTTCGTCCCAGATTCATCCCAAAATAAATGTCCTTTTTATAAATGTCCTTTTTATCAAGACTAAAAAGGACATTTATTTTGGGACAAATGTAGTACAAGAAATCGAAGTACGTAGTAGACAAACTTAGGTTGGATAGCCAAGAATTACAGAAGTTATGAAATTCAGTGTTTTATAAGTTTAATCAAGATGAGGAGTCATTGAATGAAAACAGGTTGAGCGAGGTGGAGATGTGCATGCAGAATGATATGTCAATGGTGTATGCTCATTAAGGTAGGGCTACTTCTATCAAATCACAGTGTTGCCTTATCCTTACAACCCTCCATTTTGTTCTCTATTTCTCTCAAATGTTGAATCCTACATACTGTCTTAAGGACTCAACAAGGAAGTTCATTAAAGGACAATTTAGGCATTTGTATCTTTAATGCATTGCCAAACATACTTTTGTTTACCCTTAAATGAGGACATTGCAAACTTCTGCAGGTGGCTCATATACTTTATCTATGAATAGAGAAAGCATTTAGCCCGGGAGCACAGGACTATTAGGTGAGATTCCCATGTTCATCTTCTTAGCTCTAGGCTCCTCATTGTGTAATATTTTCATAACATGTTGGTGCTTGCATTTCAGGTTTACGTTCCTCACGGTAGCCTTGAAAATTGAATCCATTCTGATGCCATAGACCACTGCAACGATATTACAATCTACTTGGACCTTGGAGCTTCTGAATTTACTGTAGCATCTTTTTATTTCTTGGTTGTAACTTTCTTGAACGATGAAATAAAAACTAATGTTGATTTGGTTAATGGAGGCTAGCGGGTGTGTAATTGGGAAACACCTTCAAGTAATGAATGACAAATTTTGATGGATGTAATAATTGTGGATATGATCTTATGGTATAGTGTTTCATTGTTTGTTTTTCTATTTTGATGAATTTCGAGACGTTGGGGTGATTTTAATGGTGGTCATCTTAATATTTTTTCACTTGAACACCATTCATATTGACCCGTGCCATTGGCACGGGTATTTGAGTACTAGTATTTAACATTACTGCTCAAGTTAACAACATAACTTTTGTCTTTCCAATTTAGCACAAAAATGATTGACTACTTAATTTTGTCAATTACTAAAATAGAAAATGAGAATATTATTGTAACAATAGATTTGCAATTTTTATGTTGATTTTGCAATTTTTTTTTTTATTTTTTATAAAAATATTATTTAGACTTCCTTTTATTATCCTCGTTTATTTTTTGTACAAAAGAAGAAAAAAGTGAGTAATATTAAAAGAGAATGAGTTGGTCTGGTGAAAAACGCGTTTCTCCATCTTTGTATGGAGAAACGGGTTTTTTAATATATTCAAAAACCGGGAACCGTTTGAATTAAACCGGTTCTATTGTCCAAAAACCTACACACACAGACACACTACAACGAAAAACGCGTTTCTCCATCTCGCCACGGGACGGTTCAATGAAATTGAATATCAAGAAACAATACAGAAATCGATATTGATTAAATCAGGTAATATGAACCAAATCAACAACTACTGTTTTTAATTTTAATCAACGTTTATTTTACTAAGGTCGATTGTTATTGTACATTTCCAGAGATTGATCTACGAAATTTTGGGGATCTATCCATCAATAGCATAAATGGAAGCTCAATTACATGACAGATATTCAGAAATATCACAAATCGATATTCTCCAGGCTACACAAATCGATATTCTACGGGCTACGGAGTTTGATCTCAATATAACTTATTTTTTAATTTTAAATTGACAATGTACTAGGCAATCGGATATGGCCATGTGATATCCGTAAGTACCTAAAATGTATATCCGAGAAATGTGTTATGTACATATCCGTAAATTTATATAAATGATATCCAGTTACCAAAAATGTATATCGAAATGTGTTAGGTACATATCCGAAACCTTCAAAATGAATATCCGAAACATTCATAATGAAAGTTTTAGTTTGTTTCAATTGTGTGTTTATGGATATTCAATTTGGAGAGTTACGGATATTCGGCTTGTCAATGGTGTTTTTGGATATTCAATTTGGTAGTTACGGATATTCAATTTGGTAGTTACGGATATTCATTTTGAAGGTTTCGGATACTCATTTTGAAGGTTTTTTGATAGTCAATGGGTGTTTTTGGATATTCAATTTGGTAGTTACGGATATTCAAATTGTATTTATATTTATATAGGTTGAGTACTTGAATCCAGTCAAAAAGTTGCTCAATGAATTCAATGCACTTACATTTATTACTCATTGAATTCAATGAATTCAATGCACTTACCAACCGAACACATTTATTACTCTTTGAATTGTTTCCAAGGTATATGCACTATAAATAGGAAGGGGCTAGACACGGCACTATACAACACATGAACCGGAAATTTCAAAATTACATCTCTTCTTTCATTAAAATCAGTTCGGTTCTCTCATAATTTCAAGCAATATGTCCTCAAATGATGAGTATGACTACGATGAGAAAGAGTTTAGGAGTGCCTTTCGTGAAATGACAAAGAAACTCCACTTTGGTCATCTTCGTATCCCTCGGACCGACCGGACATCTCCGGTTAAGTTGTATGTATGCCCTCTACGGCCTTGTGCAGGGCGTATGATACGTGAAAGGAACCAAACTGCAATACTTCAGCATGCCTTTGATTCTTGTGCACCCACTTCCTCTTTCTCCAATGTTGCCAAAGCTGAGCACAAGGCTTTGGCAAAATACCTTAAGGAGTATTTGGAGTTGTTTGGACTCGTGGAAATTCCTTCTTGCAAGAAGGACAAGGTCAAGAAGAAGCCCTTTGATAAAGGTGATGGAGGATGTGATGGAGTTTCGGTGTCAAGCCTTATGGGGGTTATGGGAAGGGAAAAAATGTAATTTAAATTTTTTCAATTTAGTAAATTATTTATATAAATGATATCCGTAAGTATACGAATTTATATCCCGAAATGTGTTAGATACATATCCGTAAATTGCTTATGGCTTTGGTCAATTCTATGTCCAGTAAACATACAAAATGATATCCGTAAACGTTCAAAATGAATATCCGTAAATTACCAAATTGAATATCCGTAACTACCAAATTGAATATCCAAAAACACACTATTGACCATGTCCAAACAATAAAATGTATATCCGAATGTACCTAATTCAATATCCGAAACTTTAAATTGACAATGTACTAGGCAAAGGGACATGGCCATGTCCTTGGCCAAGGCCAATGCTATATCCGTAAACTACAAAAATGAATATCCGAAACATTCAAAATGATTAAGACATAAACATCTAAGATTATCAATATAATGTATATCCAAAACTTCCAAATTGAATATCATAAACACACTATTGACCATGTCCAGAAACAATAAAATGTATATCCGTAATGTACCTAATTCAATATCCGAAACTTTAAATTGACAATGTACTAGGCAAAGGGATATGGCCATGTCTTTGGCCAAGGCCAATGCTATATCCGAGAAACATTCAAAATGAGTATCCGTAAACTTTCAAATTGAATATCCAGAACTACCACATTGGATATCCGAGAAACACACAATTGACCATATCCGTAAACAATAAAATTTATATCCAGAAAGTACCAAGTTGAATATCCGAAACTTTAAAGCGGCAATGTACTAGGCCAAGGAATATCCCGAAACCTTCAAAATGAATATCCGAAACTAACTAACTACGCCTTTTCTTGCGTAATCATATTCTCCGATTGATTTAGAATCTCAAATTCAACAACCTACGGTATCCCGAACCCGGGCTACAAATAGGTTTTCTCTCTTAACTTTATTGACATATTGATTTAGAATTACCGATTTCATATGACATTATTCTTTTTAATATATTTTGTGTGTGCAAGAATCGTAATCGAGGACCCTAATATTGATATAAGCAAAAATTTGCCGGGAACAAAAGCAAAGACATGGGAGGAATTGTACAAACTGTATAAACTTCATGCAAATGCACTAGGATTTAGTATTAAGTTGTCAACAAATCATGTTTCAAAAAAGACTTCAAGGATATTAGACAAGCTATTCCGTTGCTCGTGTGAAGGAGTTACCGAGATCAACCCAAGAGGTTAACATCGGTGTTCCATCACCGGTTGATGTTAATGAAGTTCAAATTCCTTCACCGGTTGAACAACTCGATGTTACCAAAAACAACAAAAGAGAAGGAGAAATTACATAAAGAGGACTCAATGTAAGGCTCTTTTGAGGGCGAAATTGATAAAAGAGGAAGATATGTATATTGTTGACCGCCATGTTACGAGCACAATCATCCAATGACAAGGACAGATTGGAACCATTTGAAGCGTAGTGAAAGGTGTATCTCGGAAGATCGGGTGATATAATTGAAATAATGGAAGAAGGCCTGGTATAAGACCAACCGATGGATATAGTCTTTTGGTAAAAGCGTAGGTGGAGAGGAACATGTTGGTCACACAAAGAAAGATCATGTCAATTTTGTTCGTAAACTTAGAATGGAAAAAATTGAAAATGGTGATGCTCGAATGTTGTTGATAGGCTTTTGAAATTTCACCGGAAGATCGAGGGTTCTATTTTAAAATCAAATTTGATGATGAAGGAAGACTTGGGGCTATATTTTGGAGAGATAGCATGATGAAGGAAGATTACAAGCTCTATGGAGATCTCGGTTATATTTGACACAACTTATACTACAAATAGATACAATCTTATTTGTGCCCCAATAGTTGGCATTAATAATCATTGGAACACCGTCATGTTTGGTTGTGCTTTCATAGCAAATGAAAAAAAAAAAGAAACATTTGTATGGTTGCTTAAGCGCTTTAGAAAATCAATGGGAGGCAAAGAACCAAAAACAATATTTACGGACCAAGACCAAGCAATGTCAAATGCAATTGAAGAGGTATGATTATAAAATTCCATAACCAGCTTCTTTTATAACATTTCTTATCTAGTATTTTATTTGTGCTATATAGTTCTTCTGGTTATTGAATTTGTAGTTTTCGGATATTCTTTTGGTAGTTTACGGATATTCAATTGTTAGTTTACGTACATGACAAAAAATTGGTCAATGAAAATTTATTGTATGTTAATATCCGAAGCATATAATGTTAATATCCAGTAAACTTTATTATAATACGTATTTGAAGGGCGGACGAGGCATAGGCTATGTTTATGGCACATCCAACAAAATGTCGTATCCCACTTTGGACAATTGAAGACAAATGAAGATTTTAAAAAAGAATTTGATCATTGTTTAATGGGATGTACCGGTGAGGATGAATTTGAAAGATGTTGGGAGTCAATGCTCGTGAAATACAATCTCGTTGAAAATTCCTGGTTCAAGCGTCTATATGGACTACGGGAGAAATGGTGCATGGCTTTAAGCACAAATTTCTTCTCAGCTGGAATATTGTCATCCCAAAGAAGAGAGAGCACAAATCATGCCCTTTGTTTCAAAGCAAACAGAAACACATCCCTCACTCGGTTCTTTGACATATTCAATGAGACAGCTTAAACGTTGGAGGAATACTCGAACAGAGAAGGAATTTCAAGCATCAATCTCGGTCCCTCAACCGGACATGTATGGTGGTATCATAAAACAAACGGCTCGGGTATACACACCACGTATATTCAAGTTCTTTGAGATTGAGGTAAAACGAGCTTTTCCCCCGTATATAAATTTGGAGATGAAAGTGATGAAGATTGCAGATTCATACATGTTGCTCATGAGAAGTACCCGGATAAATATGAGAGTGTACTCTTTGTTAGGAGTGATGAAAGTGTAACGGTTGTATCTTGTTGCAATCGGTTTACTACAGCCGGTTGGTTGTGCTTTCATTGCATAAAGGCGCCGAATTTGTCAAATGTCACAAGGATACCAGATATCTACATTGAAAAAAGGTGGACAAAGATGGCAAAAAAGATGTATGGGACAAAGTCTATCAAGGAAAAGATAATACATCAACAGAGAAAAGTGAATTCATTCCTGGAAACAAAAGATGGCAATGAAATACCACAATCCGATGATGGCTTGTCAAGAAAACAGAGCCGCAAAAAAGATACTGGAAGATGGGTTCAATAGAGACTCACTTCTTATACAACAATTGTTGTCGGAAAATCAACAGGAATGTAGATCTACGACAAGTGTTAATGATAGCATTGGTTCGTAAAGTATAACAAGTGCTCCAGTGTGATGGATCCAATTCGTGCAAATACAAAGGGCGTAAAACGAAAACTAAAGACAAAGTTTGATAGAAGAAAGCCAATCACGATGAGTTTGGTTCAAAAACACCAAATGAACATTTGATTTAATAGTTTTATAGAATTGATAGTTTCGGTTATAGAGTTGATAGTTTCTGGTTATACTCATTGATAGTTTCGGATATACTTATTGATATTTTTCTCGATATATAATTGATAATTTACGGTTATACATTTTGATAGTTTCTGGATATAGAATTGATAGTTTCGGATATACTTTAATGGTCAAAAAAGCATTCAAAATTACTATTGAATTCAAAGAGTAATAAATGTGTCCAGTTGGTAAGTGCATTGATATCCGTAGTCCAAGGCCAAGGCCATGGTCAAGGCCAAGGCCATGGTCAAGGCCAAGGCCATGGTCAAGTCCAAAGGCTAAGTTCAAGGCCAATTAAAGATTCTCGGGTTATTCATATTGAAGTTTCGGTTATATATTTTTATAGTTTCGGATATTCAAATTAATAGTTTCGGTTATACATTTTGTCATTGGCCTTGGCCATGGCCAAGTCCAAGGCCATTGCCAATTATATATCCGTAAGTATGTGAATGTATATCCGTAAATGTGGTAGGTGCATATCCGTAAATTTTGTCATTGGCCTTGGCCATGGCCAAGCTCTTGGACTTGGCCTTGGCCTTAGCCTAGGCCTTGGCCTTGGCCTTGGCCAAGCCTTGAACTTGGCCTTGGCCTTGGCCAAGCCTTGAACTTGGCCTTGGCCTTAGCCTAGGCCAAGTCCTTGAACTTGTCATGGATTTGGCCTTGGCCTTGGCCTAGGCCTTGGTCATGGCATAGGCCTTGGCCTTGGCCTAGGCCTTGGTCATGGATATAACCAGAAATAACATAAAGTATATCCAGAAATACCATAAAGTATATCCAGAAATTACTTTGGCCATGGCATAGGCCTTGGCCTTGGCCTATGTCTTGGTCATGGATATATCAAGAAATACCATAAAGTGTATCCGAAATATCATTTATTATATCCGAGAAATTACTATGGCCATGGCATACCATAAATACCATTTATTATATCCAGAAATTACCTAAGCCTTGGTCATGGATATAACCGTAAATAACATAAAGTATATCCAGAAATACCATAAAGTATATCCAGAAATTACTTTGGCCATGGCATAGGCCTTGGCTATATCCGTAAATAACATAAAGTATATCCGAAATACCATAAAGTATATCCAGAAATTACTTTGGCCATGGCCGAAATATATCCATGGCGCTTAATTGATGATAGTTTCTGGATATACTTTTTGATAGTTTCTGGATATAGAATTGATAGTTTCTGGATATAGAATTGATAGTTTCTGGATATGGAATTGATAGTTTCTGGATATACTTTAATGATCAAAAAAGCATTCAAACTTACTATTGAATTCAAAGAGTAATAAATGTGTACAGTTGGCAAGTGCATTGAATTCATTGACCAACTTTTTTGACTGGTTTCAAGTACTCAGCCTATATAAATCTGTCCAAAGGCAAGCATATACATCAAGTTCAAGAAAAATTCTACCTTTAATAATTTTTCTAGTGATGAACAAAGGCAAGGGAAATTCTGGGGAGCCAACTTTGGGTGATTCAAATGATGACAAAAGTTGGAAAATATACATGGTTTGCTACCAAAAATTCCTCAATGGTCATCTTGTTGTTCTGCAGCCTTCTTCTGCAAATGGAACTCCCTCATTTCGTTGTCCATTGGAGCCATGTAATGGACACAATTGTAGGGATAAGGATTATGTGGGGATAGTCAATCATGCTCATGAGTTTGGCAACGCTCACAACATTGATGAAGCTGCTAGGATTCACCACAAGGCTTTGGAAATGTATTTGGAATATATTTTGAATGAATATGATCCAAAAAACAAATTGAATGACAACGTAGGCGATGATGGAGCAGGTGGTAGTGGTAGTGTTTAATGGTGTTAAATTGTTTTTAATATCGTTGTGTTTGATGTATTTTGTAATATAGGTGATGTATTATGTTATCTAAATGTGCTTCAAATAAGTAATACTGGCAATTCAAACCAAACTAACTGGCACTTTAGATCTAAAGAAAATTATATTATACAGTAGATATTATTCATTAAAAAAAAATCTACAAACAAACAAACCACACAATACATAACAAATTATTCATTCATGCTCTCCATAAACTTATAGAGTGCGAGTGCAGGAACATATCATGCTCTCCATAAGCTTTAGTTGCCCCACGATCCTTGGCATGTAACAGAAGAGAATCCCAAAACCATGTTGATTTCTTGCTGTTCTTATTGTCACAAAATGGGCACTGAAGTTTATCTGAACTGTTCCACAAACTATAATATCCCTCCTTAATATCTTCTAAGAAACCTGCAATTTTTTTAGCAGCTCTTTCTTCTTCATAATCATCAACATTTTTCTCGAGACTTGGTGACCTACTCGTACTCATACCGAGAAATTGATTGCTTTTTAGATGAAATTTAGAATAAAAAAGAAGTGAAGATCTAACTTATTTATACTTGAATCCGTGACTGTTTTTGTTTGAAATTTGGCACTATTGAATACATGACTGTTTTTGTTTGAAATGTAGTTAACTATTGAATCCGTGATGTTTTTGTTTGAAATTTGGCACTATTGCTTATGGACAAAATGAAGTTCGTACTAGTTGGGATAACTATTGAATCCGTATTTGTTTTTGTTTTTTTATTACTCGGCTTGGAACACCTAACTTGGAACACTTGTCCAAAATCAAGTTCAAGGCCAATTTAAGTTTACGGGTATTCAATATAGTAGTTTACGGATATTCAAATTAAGAGTTTACGGATATAAAATTGATAGTTTCGGATATTCAAATTAGAGTTTCGGATATAAAATTGATAGTTTACTGGATATACATTTGATTGTTTTACGGTTATTCATTTGTATATCAAGAAACCATTAAAGTTTGCAAAGGACATTTTGTTTTGAAATGTGGTTAACTATTGAATCCGTATTTGGATAAGTTTCCTTGTCTTTAATGGTCAAAAAAGCATTCAAACTTATTATTGAATTCATTGAATTCAAAGAGTAATAAATGTGTTCGGTTGGTAAGTGCATTGAATTCATTGAATTCAAAAGAGTAATGAATGTAAGTGCATTAAATTCATTGAGCAACTTTTTGGACTGGATTCAAGTACTCGGCCTATATAAATACAATACAACACCACTCCTACCATCACAACAAAAAAAAAATCAAATTTATCAAAATGAATAACAACAACAACAACCAAGCTCGGCGGGCGAAAGTTCTGATTCGATGTAGGGTTTCGGCTGAGGAGGTTGAATATGTGGATGTTCCGCATAGTGTTCCTCATAGGGTTAGAAGAGAATGGACCCTGGAGCAAAAAATTGCAAGTCACAAGCGATCAATCCAAAATGGGCGTTTTCCCTCTATAATGGGGAAAATAAATTGCAATGCCCATTCCTGCCACCCTCTCGAGAATTCTAACAAAAACCTTGACTTGGGACCTACTCTTTGCGCATGCTATTCATTATGGATCTATTTCTTCGTATGGAGAAATATCCATGGAACAAAGACATCGCACTAGAACAACATATGACAGAAGTCAATGATGGGAATTAGGGGATGTTGATGTTTGTTCTTATTCTTTGTTGTTGTTCTTGCTTCTCCCCTTGTTGCGGTTGTTCTTTTTTTTTTTTTTTTTTTTGTAATTATATTTAAAATAATTTACTTAGTTTGTTTTCTTTATACATTCGATACTTCTATCAATTCTATAACCAGAAACTCTCAATTCTATAACCAGAAACTAATAATAAGTATATCCGTAAACTATCAAAATGTATATCCGAGAACTACCAAATTGAATATCCAAACTATCAATTCAATAACCAGAAACTCTTAAATTGAATAACCAGAAACAATCAATTCTATATCCGAAACAACCATATTGAATACCCGAAACTTTACAATGTACATTAATTACATCACTAAACGATTCCTAATTACATAATTACATTCATCTATGAATCTTGTTCATTACTTTGTTCTTCTGTTCTTTTTGTTTTTTCTCTTTTTCAAAAGTGTTTGCGTCAATCATTAACCTATGCTTATCTTTGTTCAATTGACTAAGCAAAAGTGTTGAAAGAATTTCGGCTCGTAGACGGATCCTTTGTTTATCCTACAAATTAAAAAAAAAAAAATTGTTAAAACATATATATACAAACTCATATAATATAAATATGAATAAAAAAACTTTAATAGTACGACATAACTCGGGGCATGAGTACTTTGATCCTTGAAAATCATTCATCTCGGACATCACATAAACTCCACAATCATGATTATCATTTGCATTTTCTTTAAGAACCCAATCACATTCCATGTATTCAAATTTATATGTTTTTTGCCTTCAAAATCTTTATAACATCGATGACCAATCTTTTGCAAAAAGCTTTCATAGGCACATACTTGAAAAAAAAATTAAGTATAAAATATTAGATAACCAATAAAAACAAAAATGAAAAATATAAAAGCTGCTTTCGTGAGTTTCAAAACATATACCAATGCTTTCGTAAGTTTCACAACTTCGGCTTTTTTGCATCATTCATTGCAAGGTTGTCAAAATATTGAATCTTTTTTGAAGCCATGTTGTACACATATAGTGTAAAGTGCCCACCTTTCTTGCTTCCCTTAAAGTATGGGATAAAAAGCGCAAAAATATATTAGGTGACTATCCGTAAATAAAATAAAGTATATCCGAAATACCATAAAGTATATCCGTAAATACCATTTATTATATCCAGAAATTACTATGGCCATGGCATAGGCCTTGGCCTTGGCCTAGGCCTTGGTCATGGATATAACCGAAATAACATAAAGTATATCCGTAAATACCATAAAGTATATCCGAAATTACTTTGGCCATGGCATAGGCCTTGGCCTTGGCCTATGTCTTGGACATGGATATATCCAGAAATACCATAAAGTGTATCCGTAAATACCATTTATTATATCCAGAAATTACTATGGCCATGGCATAGGCCTTGGCCTTGGCCTAGGCCTTTGTCATGAATATAACCAAATAACATAAAGTATATCCGTAAATAACATAAAGTATATCCAGAAATACCATAAAGTATATTCAGAAATTACTTTAGCCATGGCATAGGCCTTGGCCTTGGCCTAGGCCTTGGTCATGGATATATCCATAAATACAATAAAGTATATCCGTAAATACCATAAAGTATATCCGAAATTACTTTGGCCATGGCATAGGCATAGGCATTGGCCTTGGCCTAGGCCTTGGCCTTGGCCTAGGCCTTGGTCATGGATATATCCAAATACCATAAAAGTATATCCGAAATTTTCAATATGATATCCGTAAATGTTTTGACAAATGAAAATACATACCGGATCTACTTCATTCGGTTCCATTAGATTCCCATCGACATTAACATCATTTTTCCAATACCAAAAGCTTGACCCATTTCTTTAAAATTATTACGAGCATTTTGAGAACGTATCGCCCAAGTAGCCTGTTAATATAAATGATAACAATATCTTAAAGAAAATTCATGGATATATACCCATAATCAATATCAAATATATACTTATAAGTTGTTGAAAAAAGTAAACTTACGTAATGGTCAACACCAAACATAAATCTCTTCATTACACCCTTTTTATGCTCCAACTTGTTCAAAAACAATGCCCAAGCATTCACAATAACACCTGTGATATACGTGTCTTCTCTCATACTCGAGAATATCATCGCTTCCAGTCCAAGGGCATCATTAAACCGAAAATAAACACCGAAAAAAATAATATTAGAATTTGAATACCATAATAAATTTCAACCTGTAATAAAAATGGGATATTACTTTTTGACTACGGAAGAATCAATTTTGAGAAGCAATAATCAACCACTTCCATCTTCACTTTGGCATACCAATCATTACGTCCTTATTCTTCACCATAAATTCGAGATGAAAGAATAATCTCACCATTCACAAGTTCCAAATGCACTTCATCTAACATCTTGTCAAACTTCTCACCATTAACACCATGTTGAATAATTTTATCAACCAAATTATCAATATCACCCAAAATTTGTGTAGAATATTCTTCTTCCACCTCAGAAACTTCCTTGATAACAGACATAGGCTCAATGGTCGGTTGTTTAAACGAGATGGGAATCGGTAACTTGATCCTCTGTATTAAGCCTAGCAAATTGATCGGTTACGGAGGTGGAATCAGTAACTTGATGCTCTGCAAATTGATCTTCAGTTGGTTGATCAACATTAACTTGATCCTCTGTAACATCTTGATCCTCATAATGCTCATGCACATATCTATCATCAAAACTCTGAAATTTTTCAACATTTTCATCGGACACTGTATGCTCGGATTCTTGACTCTGTGAAAGAATCCTAAATGTTGGCAAAGGTCCAACCTTCCCTTTCTCCTTCAGCTCATCTTTTGATGTTTTCAACTTATCAATAATATCATCAATGTAATCAAAAACCTGACTTCCCCAAGGTTCACTATCACCAACCAAATCCTCCTCTTCAGCAGATCCTTTCTCAACATCATCATTATTAACTTTTTCTTTCCCCTTCTCAATATTAGAAATCCTTGCAATGTGAGCATTGATAGCAACTTTAATATCATTTTGAAATATTTCCAGTGACTCTTTAACGAGAATCCAAAACTTCGAACATTTTCACTTGCAGTATTTTTGTACGATGACTTACATCCTCAACAAAAGGAGCAGCTTCAATCAGCAATCCAATTTGTCCTTCATCTAAATCATCCTCATATCTCGAAATCGGATAAACATTATCCAAATAAAGAACTGTACCCCAACCAATCTTAGCTTCATTCCCAGCCCTGACAGAAATTTTCTCTTGAGTCCAATGTTGAATCAAAGGACGTGCAGTTGGTTCATGTTTACTCAAATATGGAAATCTATGAAAGTAAGCTACTAAAAGAATTGCCACACAACCACTGCAACACCTGACTTTACTGCCAGAAGAAGCCTTAAACTTCCTAACACCATCAGATAACTTATTCAATACAAACTGGCACCAATCAAACTTTTTGATTTGAGTAACATCCTCAACCAATGCCAACAAAGAACAGTCAATAGCCTTTGTTACTACTGGTGCAAGAAAGAAACCCACAGCAAACAAGACATAGAGGCGTTTAAACTCATCACCTCCATCAGGTAGTTGTTTGATGCGTTCACCAAGCAGACGGGCTGGAATACCATCTTTAACTTTCCCAAAAGTATTTTTGTATCGTGCGCTCAACGTTTTGTCAATCCCTATTGAACTATTTATCTTCTCTTTTTTTAAGTTCCTAGGAAGACCAAGAATATCAAAAACATCATTTGTATTTATGTAATACTTGTTATTTTTGATTCTCTGAATAAATCTTCCCGAATCAAATCTTTCCACGAGATATTCCACAATTCCCCCTGCTGGCAATCTATTCATCTTAAGTTCTAATAGTCCACCAAAACCTATAGATTTAACATCTTCTTTCTGAGAATCGGTTAAGTTAAGATCAATAAGCCTTTCGGGGACACAACAATGTTCAAATGCCCGTTTCTTACCTCTTTCAACCACATCCCCTGTTGATTTCTTATTTGAGTTCTTCTTTTGTTTCTTAATACCTTCACCTTTATTTAAATCTGCCTACAAAACATAAAAAAAAAAAAATAAAAAAAAAAAAAAAAAAAATCAAGAGGATATCCAGAAATAAATGAAATGAATATCCGAATAATAAAGAAAGGATATCCAAACAAACAATTGAATATACGAAACAAGTAAATGAATATCCGAAACAAACAATTGAATATACGAAACAAGTAAATGAATATCCGAAACAAACAATTGCATATCCGAAACAAGTAAATGAATATCCGGAAAATATCCACAAATTGATATCTAGAAACAATTGAATATCCAGAAACAAACAATTGAATATCCAAAAACTTTCAAAAGGATATTCAAAAATATCTACAAATAATTAAAAAGCTTCGGATATTCTTTCAAAAGGTTACGGATATCAATTAAAAAGCTTCGGATATCAATTAATTTTGAAAGGATATCCTATCAAAAGCTTCGGATATCCTTTCAAAAGCTTCTGGATATCCTTTCAAAAGGTTACGGATATCAATTAAAAAGCTTCGGATATCAATTAATTTTGAAAGGATATCCTATCAAAGCTTGGATATCCTTTCAAAGGTTACGGATATCCTTTCAAAAGGTTACGGATATCCAGGAACATATCAAGAATCTTTTGAAAGGATATCCAACCTTTTGAAAGGATATCCGTAAGCTATTTAATTGATATCCGTAACCTTTTTAATTATGAATTAAAAGCCAATAGACAATACTAAAACACATTGTTAAACATGACGAAAATTATGAATTAAAAGCCAAGAAACGACAATACTAAGTAGAATAGTAAATCGTTAAACATAAAACACAAAATCGATACACAAATTGAAAATTTCAAACTAAAACACATTGTTAAATTCATATACAGATGAGTATGCTTAATATATCCAGAAATTTATGAAAATGCGAACCAAAACAATAATAACATGTGAACTCACAATCGGATTTTCGCTTGGTCCTGATTTCTTCAGCTGGTCGATTGCTCATGATTTCATCAACTGGATTTCCCATAATACCTTCGATTGCTACTGATTTCGCTTGCTACTGATTTCTGAATATAGTTTCTGGATATTCAACTGGGGTTCCCTTGCTACTGATATCGTATTGGTATTAAACTTAGGGCAAACATGTTTTAATTAAACCGGTTAAGAAACCGGTTCGTTAAACGTTCAATTAAAACAGTTAATAAACCGGTTAAGAAACACGTTTCTCCTTAGCGCTAAGGAGAAACGCGTTTCTCCTTAGATTTTATACGAAAGAGAATGGGTAGCCATGCAGACAAGTAGGTCACCATCACATGCAGATAGTTTTGTCTTTTACTCATCAGTACAGACTCCGTTCTTGACATTCAACTAGCCTTTCTAAAAATGGATCCCACACCTTTTTGACTAAACTGCCATGGACGGACTGATCAAGACTTACACTCGTGATCAAGGGATTTCAAATTCTCAAACTGCAATTAACTCCAATATAAAAAGTCTAACACGTAAGAAAATATACTACTCTCTCCGTCCCACTTCTTCAAAAGTCATATTTTTTCTTTTCTTTTAGTCCGTCCTAAATTAAGAGTCACATTTCATAAATAGCAAATTTTGAACAATGTTTTAAACATTTATATCCTTATAATGTAAATATATTTACAAAAAAAACCATTCATTATGCCCTTATAATAATGTTAACATATTTAAAAAAAAATCAGTCAAAAAGAGATTTTATCATAAATATTTTAGCTTTTACATTCTCTCTCCTCTAATCTTCTACCCACTTGCAATTCTTTATTCATTTTTTAAAAAATTTCTTAAGAAGCGTGAAATACTACACTGAATCCTTGAAATAGGACGAAAGGAGTACATAATATACATAATGTAAAAAGTGTACAATATAATGTAAGTAAAATAGAAGGTTTTTCACATTCTTAATGTAACATATATTCAGCACTAAAAAAATTTACTTAACATTTAGTATAAAAATGTGCTTTTATATTCGTTCAAAATATTTTACATTTTTGATGATAAATTTTTCATATCGCATTATTTGATTTTGAACGCTGGAGGCTGGAGCCACTACTACATTTTCGAAACTAATTTTATCATGTTACTTATTTATGTAATGTGTCTTTTTGGACACGAAACATGAAATGTTACTTTTTATATATTTAAGTTTTTATTGTCAATATCATCTTTTATTATTTATTGAATATTATCATTAGTATATTATATTAAAATATTAAATTAATATTATTATTATTATTACATATATGTAGGCCGTTGCATCAGAAAATGACTGTCGCTTTATTTCACCTAACAAGTCGTTGCACTAGAAAAGAACCGTTGCTTTATTTTACCAAACGAGCCGTTGCATTATAAATCATTATCGTTGCATTAGAGAATTACCGTTGCATTATTTCACCAAATGACCCGTTGCATTAGATGTCACTCTAATGCAACACAAAGAAAATGTCGTTGCATTATATTAGTTCTTCGTTGCATTAGACCTGATGCAACGGGACAGAATGCAACAGTCCTCTGACGTTGCATTAGAGCTAATGCAACAAAGATTGGCCTTTATGGCAATAAATTTAGACGTTGCATTAGACTTTAAATGTAGTAGTGCATGAACAAGCGATATGGTGTTATAGCAGGATCGGTAAGCCATGATTATAAGCTTGGGTTAAATATAAAATACTCCTAAGATAGTAATTATTGACTTTTTTTTTGTAATTATATAAAAGAAGAATAATAGATATTGATGTTAAACAGTTATAATTGTTAGTGGATGAAGACGTAATACTATTGATGATTCAAACGAATAAAAAGTAGGATTGTAAGTACTCTTTTTTTTTTGTAATTACATAAAAGAAAATGATATAAATATTCTAAACACTATTCATTACATTATTTGTTATTTTAAGAATAAAGCAAAGTAAAATTCTTAGTATAAAATGTAGCAAAAAGAAAAATACGACTTTTGGCCTGAAATGAAAAAAAAAAAAAAATTGAAATGAAACAAAGAGAAACGTACGAAATTATTTTATAATCATAGGACGACGGAGAAAGTATATATTTTTCAAATCAATTCAATTTTATATTACTATCATTATCGATAAAGATCAAAATATCCTAAATCGTACTCCCTCAATTTCAAAATGATTGTCCCACTTTTTTTGCTTTTATTACGAAGAAACTTTGAACAATAATTTTAGGTTTATTTAACTATACAAATGAAAATCTAAAACTCATTATTGATACACCATCAATAATACTATCAATTGCAAGTTTTAAATCTTCATTTGTATAATTAAATCAACCTAAAATTATTGTTCAAAGTTTCTTCGTAATAAATGCAAAAAAAGTGGGACAATCATTTTGGGACGGAGGGAGTATATCTTAAAGCGCAATCGTATATCTTAAAGCAAGAGCGATCAATATATAATTGCGATATAGCAGTTTCAAATCCGAACAATTCATAATAATATGCTATGTTATGAATTCGTCATCCATGATGTCCACAAGAATTTCCTCCTTTACTTCCACAGTTGTTGTGAAACGTGCCAATGCAATACTCGATTTGATTTTTCCACGGATGTGAGAAAAATCGTCGTTCTTATCTTATCAAGGTTGAACTCCATTATTGATGGTGAACGCCCACTGCACATTTGTACATATTATATTTAAAGTGCTAGGACCATCCACGTATCATGTCTCATTGATCATTTTCATACACATTTTTATGTTTATATATACTCCCTCCGTCCCAATAATAATAATAAGTTCACCATTTTGACTTCGATACACAAATTAAGGGTAGAGAAAATGTTGTGAGTGTAATAGTAAAATAGGAGAGAGAATGAGCGGAGGAAATAGTAAATTTGAAAATATTAGGAATATAATATATTCAATATTAGGAATATATTATATTCAAGTAAATATTGTAATTATCAAAGTAAATATTGTGATTATCAATTATACCAAACTTAGATATTGTAATTAGGAAACTTATTCTTGTAAACCAAGTCAACCTAGATCTAGAACATTCCTTGTATCCCTATAAATATGTACTTCTATCATCATAATAAATTGAGTCAATTTCATATTAAACCTTTCTCTAATCTATGTTTGTGGTATCAGAGCGATCCGATCCATATGAGACTTCTCCACCCAACCCTAGCAGCAAAACCTAAAGCCGCCATACACCAACCACCACCACCAAAAGCTTCCGCCACCACCCTCCTTCTTCCCCCCTATCAACACCCTCGGCTGGAACCCAAACAAAGCCGAAACCCTACTCTCCTTTTTTTTTTTTTCTATTATGTTCTTCTTTCTTCCTCTCAATTCTCTATATTAATCTCCTCCCCCCTTTTTTGATTCTTCTTCTCTCCAGCCACACCATGAAAAAGAAAAAAAAAAACTTCTTTCTCTCATATTATTCTCCTTAAATTATTTTCTCCTCCAACGAGGACCATCAACACCATAGCGGCGAAACCCTCTCAGCCGCTCCACCCTTTCTCACTTCCGCCTCTCCTTTCTTCATCACAACAACATCGGCAAAACCCCTAGCCGAACCCTATTTTCTGACTTTACCTTTCTCCTACAACGAGGACCGTCAAAACCTAGCGGAAAATCCTCACATCCGCCCCACCCTTTGTGGCATACTCTAGCCGCCCCACTAAATCTCCACCATTGCCGTCCTTGCTCTTCTTCTTCTTTGCGGCAAACCTCTCTCTCTTCTTCAACTTACAAACCTCGGCAAACCCTCCAGTCGAGATTTATTCACTATTTTTTTTTACTTTCTCCTCCAACGAGGCCATTAAAACCATGGCGGTAAACCCTCAAAGCCGTCCCCTTCTTCTTGGCAAAACCTAGATGCCGTCATACACCCACCTCCTTTTCTTTCCCTATTTTCTTTTCTTTAAAAAAAAAAAAAAAAAAAAAAAAAAAAAACCTAACACAAGCGCAACGCCAACCCCGCTCTTCTCCCTTGCCTAGCCTTTTCTTATTTTTGTTTTCTCTTTAAAAAAAAAAAAAGGGGGCAAAATCCAAGCTGCAGCCCCAACTCAGCCTTCTCCCTTACCTTACTCTCTTCTACATGCAAGGCACCACCATCATCGGCCCAATCCTGTTGCCGACCACATACATGTCCGGGAACATATATCTTAAAGCACTTCGACAACACCCGGCTCGTCTCATCACTCTTCAAGATTGGACTTATCCAAGGATCGTCCATCTTGCGGGGGCGTATTAGGAATATAATATATTCAATATTAGGAATATATTATATTCAAGTAAATATTGTAATTATCAAAGTAAATATTGTGATTATCAATTATACCAAACTTAGATATTGTAATTAGGAAACTTATTCTTGTAAACCAAGTCAACCTAGATCTAGAACATTCCTTGTATCCCTATAAATATGTACTTCTATCATCATAATAAATTGAGTCAATTTCATATTAAACCTTTCTCTAATCTATGTTTGACTCCGTCTCTCTTTCTATAATTCTAATAGAAAAGTGTTGCGAGTATAATAGTGAAATAGGAGAGAGAATGAGTGGAGGAAATAGTAAAGATTCTTTGCCAAAAAAAAAAGGTGAAGCTTCTAACAGGACGCCATTTTGAATAAAAGTGAAGTTATTAATGAGACGGAGGGAGTATATATCTCCCTTAAAAATTTACAACCCAGACACAGTCTCAAACTATATAAACTGTATTAAATTTACTTTAAAATATACTCCCTCCGTCCCAATAGTAGCTTCCCATTTTGCCATTTTGGGTGTCCCGTTAATAGCTTCCACTTTCCTTTTTTGGCAAAAGAATTTTTATTATTCCCTCCACTCATTCTCTCTCCTACATTATTTTAATACTCACAACACCATTATAATTTACTATTCCCTCCACTCAATCTCTCTCTTATTTTCAAATTACACTCACAACATTTTTTCTTCCCACCCATTTTATTAATTTGCGTGCACAGAAAAATTTGGCAGCTCTTATTGGGACGGAGGGAGTAATAATTTTCATACACATTATTATGTTATACTCCCTCCGTCCCATTACATTAGTATTAGCACAAACATCGTTTGCGCGGGAATTAAGGAATATGATATTTTAATAAAATGTTGTGAGTGTAAAAGAATGAGTGGAGAGAGAATGAGTGGAGGGTGTAATAAATTATAATGGTGTTGTGAGTATTAAAATAATGTAGGAGAGAGAATGAGTGGGGTTGGGTGAATATTTTATTAATATAAAGTTTTCTTTTTGGGAGTGTGCGGATATTAACGGGACGCCCAAAAAGGAAAGTGTGCTAATATTAGCGGGACGGAGGGAGTATATATTTTGAGTTTGCACGCATAATATTAAGAAAACTTAAAAAAATAAGTAAATAATTTAAATGAGTATAGGACAATATAATTATCCAAAATGCTATTTTAATGCATCTGTGTTCAATGGAAGCTAGTTGAGTATTGATTTTTTTTTTTCTTGTAATTGTTGAAGCATTGTAAGGACAAAGTTGTCCAAAATACTATTCATAAAATAAAATGCAATTTAAGGACAGAGACTTTTACTCTGAAATATACTAAAAACTTTGCACTTGTAAGTTTATAAGTGCCCATTATTTATTAAAAAAATTCTACTTTTGAATTTTGCAATCACAATATTTTGGGGGAAATTAGTTTTTTCCTAAGTTATAAAAAGTCCTGTTTTTTTAAATTGCTCTTATATTCGTTAAATATTTGCAAGTTGAAAAAAATTGGACTTTTTATAATTTACGGAGAAACTGATTTCTCCCAAAACTTACTCTTTTGCAATTTTTAATAAGATATTAAATGAGGTAAGTTTTACAATTTTGAGATGGAGAACTGAGGGAGGGAGTATATATTTACCTTCCAAAACATACCCCTATGGGTGGAAAGCTTCATTAACCAATGAAACAATTTTGATTCGACCGGTTATAATTGTTATAAATGTGCCCAATTTATTTGCCAAAAATCATAATTATTTAAAAGAAAGAAAAAACCTGTTTTCTAACTGGCAATACATTTTTGTAAATAAGTTCCGTTTATTTGGGAGAAAATGTTTTTTAGAAAAACATTTTCCCCATTTTCCGTTTTTTATTTCGCACCGAAAAATTGAGAAAATGTTTTACGCTAAACATGTTTATCTCAATTTCCGGAAAATATTTTCATTTTTCAGAAAACATTTTGCAGGAAATCATTTTTCTGAAAATGTTTTAGACTAAACAAACGGAGCCTTCAAAACGTATGATGATAATTTTGTAAACTAATAATTAAAACTTTTTTTAAAAAAAATTGCGCGGTTATATTTTTTGTAATAACTATAATTATTAGAGTAACTCTCCTAAAAAATGCGTTTTTCCTGGTGATTAAGAAAAACTTGTTTTTAAATATGCGGTGATATTTTTGTAAATAACTGTAACTTTTAAAAAAAATATGCGTTGATATTTTTGTAAATAATCAGAACTCATTGTTCAAATGTGTTTTTTAACTCATTTTCAGGATGATTTAATACTGATATTCAGAACCATACACATTTGATATTCAGAAAGTTTGTTGTTCATGGTACTGGTCAAATGTACTTGTTAATTTATATTCAAAAGACTATATTATTAATATTAAGAATCCTTTACGATTGATATGCATAAGGTTAATTGACCATTACCTTGTTAATCAAATGTACTTATTAATTAATATTGAAGGTTTTAGTATGGATATCCATAATTCTTTGAGTTTGATATACAAAAGATTTTTTTGGTCATAATCTTGTTAAAATGTGCTTGTTAATTTATATCTAGAAGGATTTAATATTGATATCTTGAACCCTTTGAGGTTAATATTCAGAAGGTTTGTAATCCATAAACTTAGCCACGACCTTGAATACCAGCGCGTGCAAAGTTTTAATTATTTACAAAAAATGTCACCTTACCAATTTACAAAAATGACACTGTACATTTAAAAATATGTTTTTCCTAAAATCGATGGAAAAAGCATTTTCCCTAGATTTTCACAATTATTAACACATCTTAAAACTGCAACCGCCACTCTTTAACACTATACGTATTATACATAGGCAGATCCATTGAGAGGCAAGCAGGGCAGTTGCCCCCTCCCCCCCTCCCTTAATTTTTAAAACGGAAAACAATGGCGTTTCACTATTATTATACAAATACAACTATAATCCATCCGTCCCAGTAAAAATTATATTTTTGTACACAACTATACTCCATCATTCCCACTAAAAAAATATATTTTTGATTTGGACACTAGCATCAAGTGTAAGTGGTAAATATTAGGAATATAATATCATAATATTATATTCAAGTATATATTGTTATATATAGTTTAGGAAACTCACTCTTTGTATTAGATTAGGAAGATTGTATAGATCTAGAGACCTTATAGGTGATTACCTCCTCCCATTATAACCCTATAAATATGTACCTCTAACAACATAATCAATTGAGTCTTTCATATTATTCCTCTTTACCTTATATGATTGACTTCGTCTCTATCAACCTTCATTCTAATATGGTATCAGAGGTATAAGATCCATAATAGGACTTCTCCGCCAAACCCTAGCGGCAAAACCCTAAAAGCGCCCACCCTCAAATACTATATTGCTTTCGCCATCCATCAATAAACCCTATAACCCAAATCTGCATCAATTCACAGCCTTACTCATAGTATTATCCCTGCCACAAACACTTTTATCCTTGTCAACTTTACAAACAACCAAGTTCAATGTACCTTTAGCCAATTCCACAGCCCTTTTTTTTTTCTGTCACAACCTTCCTTCTTCCTCTGATTCTCTCCTCCTCAAAATCTCTGTTGGTTATTAAAATCCTCCCAAACCCATCCCCCTAATTCGGATCATCTTTCTCTCTTAGTGAAATCATGTCAACCGCGATACTTCCTACAGCAACCTTGTTCGGATGTGGACCGCAAAACTCAAGCTTTAGCAACGCCATGATAAAAAGTTCCCCATCTTTATCAATGGTGAAGAGCTTCTCCAGACAACCCTCGGCAAAGCCAACACTCTCCCCTCCCTTTTCAAACACCCTCGTCATACCCTCAAAGGTCGAAACCCCCCTCCACGGACGTACGGACCACTTTCCTTGGGTGCGATGGCGAAACCCAAACCGCCCCACGACCAACCCGAGTTGCCATGTTCAAAACTGGCCTCCAACCACGAACGTACGGACCACTTTCCTTGGGTGCAACGGCAAAACCCAAACTGCCCCACGATCAACCCGAGGTTGCCATGTTCAAAACTAGCCTCCAACCACGAACGTACGGACCATTTTCCTTGGGTGCGATGGTAAAACCCAAATTGCCCCACGACCAACCCGAGTTACCATGTTCAAAACTGGCCTCCAACCACGGACGTACGAACCACTTTCCTTGGGTGCGACGGCAAACCCAAACCACCCCACAAACAACCCGAGTTATCATGTTCAAAACTAGCCTCCAACCACAGACGTACGAACCACTTTTTTTTGTCACAATCCTACTGCCACATACACGTCCGAGAACACATCCGTCTCCACCCGTTACATCCAACCCGATTCATCTCATCATTTTTCAAGATTGGACTTATCCAAGGATCGTCCATCTTGCGGGAGCATATTAGGTATATAATATCATAATATTATATTCAAGTATATATTGTTATATATAGTTTAGGAAACTCAATCTTTGTATTAGATTAGGAAGATTGTATAGATCTAGAGACCTTATAGGAGATTACCTCCTCCCATCGTAACCCTATAAATATCACTACCCCATATTATCCTTGTGATAAAAAAATGTTCTCTTTAATCACTAAAGTTGTGAGTATAATATTTACTTAATTCATTAGGATTTAGGGGTAATCTTAGAAAAGAAAACATACACTACATTTACACTAAAATCATGAATTTCATAGTATCAACATGGCTCCCAGCTAACATACGTACATAAACCTATTTAAAAGCATGCATACACTACATTTAAACTAACACCCCATGTATTTCTTATCATTTACGCTAACACCCACCAACAACGTGCATACAACCGTCCTGTGTAGTTTCAAAGTCAATTAAACTAAAACCATGGATTTCATAGCATCAAAATGGCTCCCAGCTAACTTATGTGTACATAAACTGATTTCAAAGCATGCATACACTACAATTAAACTAACATACATACCATACGGTAGTGATGCTCGCCGACTGGTATCGTCCCCATCGTATGCTTTGTCGCCGACCTCGTGGAGCCTGCTCTATTTGCCCAAGCCTGTTGGGCGATAGCTATCGCCCCATCCGACGACCAATGTTTGCAAAAGCTACCAAACACCTCCTCGGTCATCCAAGGAGGTGTCAAGGGCGCTAATCCCGCCGCGAGCCGCTTAATATAAAATTTAGACTTCGTCATACCTATAAAAAATATGAATATCTCGTAAACATATAATGATAACATTATAAAATTAAAAGAGTATAATCATTGTTAATTAAACTAATTAAGGATAGATACATATGTTACCAATATGATCCCGAAATAACTTCGAACACTGTTTCTTGAAAACATATTTAACCGACGCCTTGTCGATATCCGGCGTCCATGTAAATTTCAACTACAACATATAATGATAACATTACAAAACTAAAAGAGTATAATCATTATTATTTATAACATTTTAATAACAAACTAACATTTAAGTTTTAAATAAAAACCATTAACACATTACCTTAAACTCCTCCCAAGCATTCTCTTTCTCCTCCCGTGGCAATGATTTCCAGTTAGGCCAAAACTCTGGCATGACCCGAGACCGCCAACACTGCCCAATCTTTTTCCTTGGGGTAGGGTATACACCTACAAACCTGCCAAGTATATTTATACAATAACATTTTAACTTAAATAATGAATTATATATAAAACAAAAAAGAACCAACTTATATCAAATTAATGAAGAGTTACTTACTGTACATAATGTGGAGATATCTGGAGAAACGTCCTCCCCTCAGAATAGACAGGAGTAGGAGTATCGGCCCCAGAGGTGGAGCTGGTACTACTAAGTGTAGGGTCGACATCATCAGTACCGATAGCACTCAGACGATCGGGACGGTTGCGTCCCGAGTAGATGTGTACACGTGGCGTGTCTTCCTGCCCGCTCTACTAGAACTCATATCTAAATACACTAAAAATATTAAAATATACAACTTTAACAATAGGAAACAATATATTCACAATACATATAGCTCCTTGAGATTAAATGTTCAAGAAAATACAAAAATTAACACGATGGATTGGATTAAAAATTAAATTGAATTGAATTGAAATAATGTGTGCGAGAAATCTTCCTCGTCCTCGTGACCTATGAGTTGACAGCTTAATTGATACTCTCCTGTGCAATCGTTTTCCATGAATCGGAGACCAATGTCTGATTATGCTGTAATCGGAGACTAGTCTCCGATTCATGGAAATCGGTTACCCACAGAGTATCAATTAAGTTGTCGACTCATAGGTCACGAGGAAGAGGTATGTTTCTCGCTCACATTATTTCAATTAAATTCAATTTTAATCCAATCCATCATGTTATTTTTTTGACAGAGCACACTCACTAAATAAACTAAAACAATCGTTGACAAATTTTAATAATCTAAAGCATTCACAATACATATAAAACTTTAAAGTTCTAATAATCTAAAGCATTCACAATACATATAAAACTTTAAAGTTCTAATAATATAAAGCATTCACAATACATATAAAACTTTAAAGTTTTAATAATCTAAAGCATTCACAATACTATAAAACTTTAAACTATTATTAATCTTCGTCCCCATCATCATCACTGGACTCTAAATTACTACAAAACTCAAGTTCTTCATCTTCGTCTTCGGACTATGATGAATCAAACTCGGGTTCGACGTCCTCTTCCTCTGATTCATCAATTTTAATGTGCGCGAGATGACCTGAACAAGGCAGAGGAGGTGGCAAATTCACTGGTAAGAAATCCTCCTTGGGTTCATCAACATTTTGAGGAATTTGAGTGACATCATCTAATGGATGATTAGTTGATGAAACGTTAGGTGGCACCGGTATTTCATCCTCTTGATAGGGTGTTTCTAATGACGACTCTGTAGTTGTCGACGAGGGTAGGTTGTCAATCATGCTCCTAGCCTTGGTCTTCTGCATGCCCCACCATCCGTCGGGTCGCCGACGAGGGTAGGGAGTCATGTATACCTGTTGTGCTTGAGATGCTAAGATGAAGACGTCGTCGCCATTATGTCTGGACGAGTCCATTACATCGGCGAGGTCAAATATGGCATGCTTCTTAACACCTCGCACAGCATCTCGCCAATCACAATTGAACAAGACAACATTGTTTCCACCCAAATACTCCACCTCGACTACTTCTTTCAGGACGCCATAATAATCAAGGTTTCCTTTAAGCTTCACACCGCTATTCCACGTTAATTTAGAGCCCCCATAAGCTTTGGTATGAAATACATAGCCATTCACGCAATAACTATTGTATAAGTTAACGTTCAAGTACGGAGTTCCTGCTAAATGTCTTAACCTCGCAGCTTTGGCATCACCCTGATGTTCAAACCTATTCTATAAAGACAATATGTAATCAATCACTTATCTATACAATTTTAAGATTAAATGTTTAAAAAAAAAAGTGTATAGAATAAATTTGGAATTGAAATCTAAATATTTACATATTTCCTTAGCCGCTTGGAAATTCTCTCGTCTCGTCACTGAAGTTGCGATGAGTTCGAGATAAATCCTGAAGCTAAATCTTCGCAAACATTCCGCAATAGGGTTAAACAAGGCATTTCATATGGTGTAATTAAACATG